>VDFB02215894.1:0-26711 GCA_007258455.2 Sequoia sempervirens
CTCTCAAACATCCTGCCTATATACATGAAATATAACTTAAAGTAGAAGAGAGTAAATATCCATAGTATAAGAAAGTAAATGTCCATATGTAAATGTCAACTTATACTTAAATGTTTATTTCATGTATATAGTGTCCCTGGAAAAGATAGAGAAAATGAAAGATATTAGAAAAATGCATTCCAAAAGTCATGAATTATGTTTGGCGCTTTCCAAATTTGGCGCGCACAATATAGCTTGTTACAATTTTTTTTTCAATTTGGCACCAAAATTGTGTCACAGATCCATGCACTTACCCTAGGGTTTGATAAAAAATCAAGGAAACATTGTGGGAATTGGATTGGTGAGCATAGGAAGACCCTAGTAGATGTGTCTAAGGGTTTGGTGAAGAGATTTGAGACCTGGAGTATATAGATTCAATAAACCCCTATGTGAACAAGCTTAAATAGGCCTAAATAGGGTTTTGGTAGTTTGATGAATATGTGGGTGTTTCAATTGAATTTTTATTTTATTTTTTGACTTCATATGACATGTTAAAATTCCTAGAGTAGAGTTTGGAATTTTGGTGTTTGAAGACCTTAGACTTGCTTTGTAAAAGTGACCTGATTTGGCCTAATTGCTACGTAGTAGTCATTTTTAGAGATTGTTGTTACAAAAAATCCCTATCTTCAATTTGGATAAGTGAAAGAAGGCCATAAAGGGTATCTGGAATTGCAATTCTTTTGTGGGTTTGAAATCTCTTTTTAAAGATATGAAGAAAATTCATTGTTTGACATGCTACAAGGGAATATGAGGAAATTGTGAGTTAGCAACCAAGTTAGGGTTTTCAAAGTTGAAGGATTATTTAAAACTAATTGAATTTTGATTGGTAGCAGACCTCCACCCCTAATCTACATCAATTGGTATCAAAGCATAGGTTTTGATATTTTGAAGGTGTAGTATAGGGGGATTCGCTACTCACGAGTTATCTTCACTCAGAGAGACTCATGGGGTGAACTGCCCTATACTACCTCAATGGAATAGCAACAAGAATTTCAAAATCTAAAAGAGTAGGTTACCGATATTTTCTGGACAAATTATCAAGCTCTTGGCCCAAGGACGATAGCGTAGAATACTGAAGACAACATGACGCGCTGGCATCCCAGAGGTGTGTTGGCATCTCATACAGACTGAAGAATGAGAATGTCTCAAAAAATAGCAAAGTGAATGCTTCTATCTGATTGCTAAGAACTTATAAAATATAGGGAAATAACAAAATATGATAAAGTAACAAAAATTGATAGAAATGAAATAAAGTAAGGTAGATAAGATAAGGAGGAGAAAGGAAACGCTTACGACTGTGCGAGTGATGAAGCTTCTAGCTCGTGGGTGTCTTCAATACCTACACACAAGAGGAAGAGAAATTTTTGGATGGTTGTATAGGGGCTTGCCTCAGTCAAACCCCGTTTTGGTGTTCTGACCTCCACAGAAAACTAGATAGATAGGGAGAAAAGTAGAAGTGAAGTAAAGAGCACTAAAGCACTACAAAATAGTGTTATGCTACTCAACCAATTAATAAAAGAGAGCAGTGAAATCTTGCCACCTCCACCAAGAGCGCTCAAGTCTAATGGGGGAGAAAATGAGAGGAACTCAAGCCTCTACTGCAATGGTGTTTTGTTCCACACTTGCTCTATTGAAGTGGTGGAGTGTTGATGTTGTTGTTGTGAAGTGTAAATTGTTTGGAGATTGAAGAGATGGTGAAGAAGTTCCTTGGAGCTTGAGAAGAGCTTGTGAACCTTGTGAATGAAGTGGAGAAGCTCTTAGAGAGATGTGAAGATATGTGTAGAAGATGGTCCAAGATCAAATGCATATGGAAGGAGTGAATTTGAATGAGAGATGAAGAAAATGGGCATATTTGGGTCGGTCGGCCGAGGAGGGTGTTACAAATCAACCCCCAATGGGAAGTGTAATGCCTCTGCAAGCTCCAGGCACATGAGTCTCTTATGGATGTAAGCGTGTCACACGGATGTTTGCGCACCGCATGGGCATCCCTAATAGAAATGCCTCCACCAACGCTCAAAACATGCGCCAAGTGTGATGCAAGCAGTGGGCTTAGATGGAATTAAGCCTCTAAACTTTGTTTTCTAAGGTGGATAAAGGAAAATTTAAGGGGATTTGCACATGGGGTGCAAATTCTCTCTTATACAGAAGGAAAAAGGTTAAAGTTTGAAGAAGGAAAGATGTCTCCAAAGGGAAGTGCAATTATGGCTAGGGAAATAAGAATGATGAAGGAGTCTCAAGAAGCTCTTTTAGCCAAACTTTTAGCATTGGAAACAAACCAAAGAAGAGGTAAGGACATTGAAGATGAGAGTGACTGAGAGGAAGAGGAAGAGCGTGAGGATGGAAACCCTCCAAGAAGAGTCCAAGGTGATGATGACTTGGACCCTGATGAAAGAAGAATGGTTAATATGTTGAAGGTTGTCAAAGGAGATGCTTCTGAGGTGAAAATGGAATTGCCAATGTATAGTGGAAAGTTGGATGTAGAAGAAGTGTTAGATTGGGTTGATGCACTGGACAATTATTTTGAATACAAGGAGGTAGCAGAAGAAAAAAAGGTAAATTTTGCAAAAACTAAATTGAAAGGCCCTTCCCTAACCTGGTGGAACTATGTGTAGGAGGAGAGAGTGAAAAAGGGTAAATCAAAAATAAATTCATGGGATAGGATGGTGTCTAAAGTGAAGAGTCAATTCTTGCCCAGTGACTATGCAATTCATACTTTTAGAAAGTTGCAAAATCTCAATCAAAAAGAGATGCATGTCATGGAATACACTGAGGAGTTTCAAAAGTTAAGCCTTAGAGCAGGTCATGTTGAGGATGAAGTTGAGAAGATAGCAAGGTATATAAATGGGTTGAGGTTCCAAATTCAAGATGAGTTGAGTCTTGCAATCCCTATAATGGTGGAAGAGTGCTTTCAGTTGGCTGTTAGAGTAGAAGAAAAATTGAAGAGAAGGTAGGAAAGACAAGGTAGATGCAGAGACAACACTTCTAAAGGTAGAGGTTCATTTTCTAGTTCAAGGCAAGCATATGAAAGCCAAGAAGATGCAAACAAAGCACAAGAACAAGTGTTTGATCAAAGAGGTGGTAGATCAGGCTTTAGAGGCAGATTTGGAGGAAACGGTAGAGGTTCAAACACCTTTTCAGGGAGATTCTGTCAATGTAACCAATTTGGCCATCAAACATGGAAGTTCCCAGAAAAAACAACCTTCTACATCACATGGTGGTGAAAAGAGAGTCCAATTGGTGCAAGAAGATGATGATGAGAGTGTAAAATCCCCAATGCAATATGTTGCTCCTGAAGTTGGAGAATCATTAATGGTCAGAAGAACACTCATCAAGGAATCAAAGGAGAAAGAGCCATCACAAAGAAGAACACTTTTCAAGACAAATTGCAAGTGCATGGGAAAGGTATGTAAGGTTGTAGTTGATTCAGCTAGTACTGATAATATGGTGTCTATTGAAATGGTTGACAAACTTAATTTGGAAAAGATACCACATGATACACTTTATAAAGTTTCTTGGTTGAATGAGGGTTAGTGCATTTTAGTAAATGAGCAAGCTTGGGTTAAGTTCAATAGGTGGCTACAAAGATAATATTTTATGTGATGTGTTGCCTATGGATGTGTGCCATTTGCTACAAGGGGGGCCTTGGAAATTTGATAGGCATGCCATGTATGATGGTAGAACAAATACCTATGAGATAAGAAAATATGATATCTCTTTTACATTGACACCATTGCAAGAGGATGATAAAGGAAAAGGTAAGGCATCTAATGTAATGATGGTTGGAAGGAAAGAGTTCATAAGGGTAGAGGAGAATATGGAGGTTGCAGCCATTGCAAGACTTGAAGGTACCAAGACAACAAAGGTGAAGAATGATCTGATTTTGAAGTGAAATGATATTGAGAAGGTCAAGGATGAATTGATATTGAAGATTCAAGATGAGCTTGAGGAGTATGTTGCTAAGAGGGTAAAAGAGGTGTTTTATTCATTGTTTTTCAAAGAAGATAGTGGTCATTCAAAGGTTGGTAAATCTGAGATTGGTAAAATTGAGGCTAGTCATTTCATATCAAGGGTTTATAAACTTGATAAAAAAATAGACATAAGGGCATACCAGAAAATGGAAGAGATAAAAGAGGCTAATAAGTCTAATGAAGCAATAGTTGTAGGTGTACCACAACAGATGGTAAAGGTGAGCAACAAAGGTAAGGAGATTAAGGGTAAGTTGCAAGAAAATGTGAACAAATCTAAGCACACAGAGGGAGTGAAGATGAAGACAATTCAATTCAAGAATGGAAGAGGTTTGATAGTAGGTACAAGGGAAAATGTGACAACATTCTCAAATGAAAGAGCAATCAAAGGTCATCTATCAAGTGAAGAGCAACATTTTCAAGGAAAGAACCGGTCATGTTTTCAGTACTTCACTCATTAGAAAGGATTACCGGATGGAAAGGAATTTGGATACTAAAGAAATGATGTGATCAAGCATGGTTTGTGGTGGCACAGTTCTCAAGGGGACTTGACTTCCTCTTTTGTCCAAGTGTATGGTGCAGCAACACCTAGTTGATCTCTTGCCTCCATGAGGCAATTTTGTCATTTTGGATTGATGGTTGGTTTTTATTTGTAATAAGGTCATATTTGTGCCATGTTTAATGTATTTGAGTCATTGTTAGGTTGATAGGTGTGATAGATAGGTGGGTTGTCAAAAGTGTCAATCTTGCAAATGTTGTCATGTACAAAAATGCAAGAATGGGAAGTTCAATGGTCAAGAAGTTCAAAAGGTTGTTAGAGTCAGTTGTGTTAGTTGGTTTTGGATTTTTAAGGATTAAATGCACCATGTAAGGGTCGAAGCAAGGTTCTGGGTGTTGAGTTGAAGATTGAAACTTAATAAAAGTTTTTTTATGCGTTTTATTCATTAAATCTGCTGCCACATGCTCTTATACAGCCTAGTATGGCTTGAGAGAAATCTTTTAAGCACTTGAATTGATGTAGGATTGAATTTTATTCATTTTGGTATTTTTCTCATAAGTTTTCAATGAGTTTAAAGGATTTTATTGCATTTTTTTCTAAGAGCAGCCTTGAAACCCTGTTTTGAGGGTTTAAGAGTGTAAAAATGGAATAAAAGACCATTCCACCAATGGGAATCTCTACAAATTAGTGGGATGATGTTAGATAGGTTTATTTTTATTTTTTTTGAGTTGGAAAGAGCAGGGGAGGAATATTTGTAAATTTTTGTTGATGCCCTAGATAGAAATCACCATGTTTTAGGCATGAAAAGATGGCTAGAGGTTAGCGTTTGATTAAAAAAAGCAAGGAAAAAGTGTGGGAATTGGATTGGTGAGCATAGTAAGACCCCAATGGATTTTTTTGAGGGGTTGGTGAAGAGATTTGAGACCTAGAGTATATAGATTCAATAAACCCCTATGTGAACTAGCTTAAATAGGCCTAAGTAGGGTTTTGGTAGTTTGATGAATCTATGGGTATTTCAATTGAAAAATTTTGTTATTTTTGACTTCATATGACATGTTGAAATTCCTTGAGTAGAGTTTGGAAGTTTGGTGCATGAAGACCTTAGACTTGCTTTGTAAAAGTGACCTAATTTGACCTAATTGTTGCGTAGCAATCATTTTTAGAGGGTGTTGTTACAAAAAAATCCTATCTTCAATTTGGATATGTGAAAGAAGGCCATAAAGGGTATCTGGAATGCCAATTATTTTTTGGATTTCAAATCTCTTTTGAAATATATGAAGAAAATTCACTGTTTGATGTGCTACCAGGGAATATGAGGAAATTGTGAGTTAGCCACCAAGTCAAGGTTTTCAAGGTTGAAGGATTGTTTAAAACTGATTGAATTGTGATTGGTAGGATATATCCACCCCTACTCTGCATTAGAAAAGGATTGAATCTTGGTATGTCAAGAGGATTAAGGACATCACCATGTGTGTCATATGTAAGTAATAATTCGCTTGTTGTGTTAGGATATTCTTCTAAAGTGAGATTGTAATACTTGAAGAAGAAAGGAGATATGTAACATAAAGAGACATAGGAATGACCTCATCATCAATAAGATTTTTTATTTTATTTGTTAAAGTGTGACATTGATTAGTAGAATGATCTAGCATCCTATGCTAAGAGTAAGAAAGATAAAGTGAACAAAAGTTTTTATAAGGTTATTTAAATGCAATAGCATGTGGAGAAATTAATTTTTATTTCATGACAAGTGGTACCACATTTATTTAAGAGAATAAAAAAGAGTTGTGAAAAAATTCTTGTGAAATAAGAGGAGAAATATATGAAGAGGCATTAGGAGAGGAGGAAGAATAACTGGCATATATGCAAGAAGAGGGAGGAGGAATTACATTAGAAGGAGATAACTCATAATAATTAGGAAGAAATTTCTCAATGGGTGGAGGAAGAATAGGATTGGAATAGGATACAGTGTCTTGGAAGGGAAGGGATTCCTACATGTGTAATAAAATGGATCTACATATAAATGAGATGATTTAGATCTACACATGGATAAGGAGTAGGAAAGTACACAAAAGGGAGAAGGTTATTTTAAGCATAATAAAGTGGGTTTATGTTTAGATGATAGGGTTTGAATATAAGTGGAGAAGGAGTAGGAAAATAATCAAAAGGATGATAATTATTTAAGAACAATAAAGTGGATTTATGTCTTTAGGAGAAGGTTCAGATACCAAAGTAGTAAAGAAAGAGGTGTCAACATCAATTGATTTTATAATATAGTTCATTTAAGAAATTTTCTAGAAATAATGTATTGAGATGGTCATGCAAAAAAAGTTATCAATACTAAGGCAATCCATAGAAGGAAGATACGTCCCAAAAATATGATCAAAGGGTATGGTGTGGGGGAATTAGATGAGAGAGAAAAATAAAAAGAGAGAAAGCTAAAAATTAGAATAATTATCATAAGAAGAACATGATACATCATTAGATATGGTATACTTATTAGAGGCATTAAAATATTTCATCAAGAAAGTAACAATAATATTTAAGTGAGGGAGGATCAAATATGCTAGAGGGAAAAGAATAGTAGTAAAATGAAGGGAGAGTCAATTTTATTATCTAGTAGTGTATCTACGATGAGTATAGAAATAAAAGTGGAAGTAGGGTGGAATGGATCACTATCATGGCCTATAAGATAAAGAATGGGCATAAGAAGAGGAGTGGGTGGAGTTAAAAATTTATGAGGAGCATATTCATCTAGGTAAATAGGGGTTATTTGGTTGTTCAAGAGAGGCAGGAGAAGGTGGAGAAGTTCTAGTGATAGAGAAAGCACCATGCAAGAACATAAGATTAACCAAATCAATGGGATATGAGATAAATAAAAAGGTAAAAGTGGGATAAGGGGAAAGGGTAGTCAAAATAAGATCAATAGGAAGGGTAGAATAATTTATTTAGAAGGTTGCAATGCATTTAAGGGTAAAGAATTGGGTAATAGAAAAATATATGAGAATAAGTGCGATTAAGAAGATACGAACAAAGTATGCCTAGAGACATGGAAGGGGATATGGGATAGGATAATAAGGTTATTTGAATGCAATAGCATGTGGAGTAATTAATTTAAAACATTAAACTATTTTATTTTGTTATTCTTTTGACTTGTAATTTCAACCTTTGGGTTAGATTCCCAAGGTAATTTCAACCTTATGGGTTGGAAAAATACAAAAAGAAAATATAAATATGAGCATGTAATAGCATGGTCACAGTATAACATGTGCTAGCATTTGTGTGAAGAAAAAATAAAACCAAGAGAGAGGGAGAGATAGAGAGGAATATTTAGAAAATAAGAGTGAGATATAGAGAGATGGAGAGATAGAGATAGAGGGATATATATCTCTCTTCCTATATCTCCCTCTTATTTTATCCCCCCCTCTCTCTATCTCTCCCTCCTCTATCTCTCTCCAACTCTTTATCTCTCTCCCTCTCTCTATTTCCCTCTATTTATCTCTTCCCTTTCTCTATCTCTCTCCCTCTCTCTCTATTTCTTGTCTCTATTGTGCCTTATTTCTCTCACTTTTTCCTCCTCTATCTGGACATATCCCTATCTCACCCTCTCTCTCTCTCTCTTGTCCTATATGTCTCAAGTTATCTCTTCCTCTCCATTTATATCTCTATATATCTTCCTCTCTATCTCTCCCTCTCTTTATATCCATACCTTCTTGTCTCTCTTTATATTTATCTCTCTTCTTCTCTATCTCTCCCTCTCTCTATATTCATACCTTCTTGTCTCTATTTATATTTATCTCTCTTCCTCTCTATCTCTCTATCATTTATCTCCCTCTATCTTCATATTTACCTATGTCTTCCTCTCTCCATCTCTATCTCTAAATAAATTTCCCTCTCTCTCTCCATCCCCCTCTTCATATACCCTAACATATATTCATCTCTACCTTCTTCCCCTATCTATATCTCTCCATAGTTCTCCTTCTATCTCTCCCTATCTTTATCTCTATCTCCTTATACATCCATATCTACATAACCTATATATCTTTATCTCTCTAACTTTCTCTATATCTCACTTCCCATATCTATATTTATCTTTCTAGTTCTCCATATATCCCTCCCAGCCTCCCTCTCCCTCTCCCTCTCTCCCTTCCCCCTAATATATTTAAAAACTTATATCTATAAATATTTATCTATTCCTCTCCTTAACACTTCTTATTTATATATCCCTCTAATTATCATCTCTCTTCATATTTAATGCTTATCCCCCCTCCCTCCTTGTTTATCTATTTATATATCTCTCCCTCTCTATCTCCATATCTTTCTTATTCATACACACAGAACTTACCTATTATTACTTCTCTCTATCTCTTTCCCTATCCCTCTTGATATCTTTATATCTCCCTCTCTCCCCTCTCTCCCCTCTTATCTCTCTCCCTCTCTATGCCTCACTCTATCTCTTTCTATCCACATCTTTCTCTACCTATATCTCCATATCTCTCTACCACTCTTCCTATCCCTCTATTTATATCTCTCCATTTATCCCTCTTCTTCTCCCCCTCCTCCATATCCCTCTCCATACCTTTCTCTTTACCTATATCTCCCCCTCTCTCCTCCCTCCATCCCTCCCTATATCCCTCTCTCTTTCTCTTCCCACATTTCCATATATACCTCTTTTTCTCCCTCTCTTTCTCTCCCCCTATCCATCTCTAAATCTCTCCATATCTCCCTATCTCCATCTTCCTCTCCCTTTCCCTTTCCCTCCTCTCTCTCTATATATATTGAGCTATCTCTCCCTCTCTTATCCCTCTCCTCTCTTATCTTTCCATCTCTACTTATCTCTCTCCCTTTCTCTACCTCTGTCTCCCCTCCCCCTCCTCTGGTCAAATTTCTTTATCTCTCTCTCTCTCTCTCTCTCTCTCTCTCTCTCTCTCTCTCTCTCTCTCTCTCTCTCTCCCCTTATTTTTGTCTTTATCCCTTTGAATACATATTTCTCTACCTATATCTCCCCATCTCTCTATCCTTACCTCCCTCTTTATCTCCCCTTCTTTATCTCTAACTCTCTCTCTCTTTATCTTCTCATATTTCCCTATCTCTTCACCTTTTGCTCTCCCTCTTTATCTCTCCATCTTTTTTTGTCTATCTATACTCTCTATCTCACTCTTTCTCCCTAAAAATATCTATGTCTTTATATATCTCCCTCTCTCCCTCTCCCTTTCTATGTATTGAGCTCTCTCTCTCTCCCCCCATATCACTCTTCCTCTCTCTATATCCTTATATCTCTATCTCTCTAGTAATCTATCTCATCCTCTTATATTTCTCTCTCCCTCTTCCTTTATATATATCCATCTCTTCATCTCTATATAATCTCCATCTCTTTCTATGCCTACCTCCTTATCTCTCTCTCTCTCTCTCTCTCTCTCTCTCTCTATCTTTATATCTCCATCTACCTCTCTCTATATATCTTTATATTTACTTATTTCCCTCTTGATCTCTCCCTCTATCTTCATCTCTACCTCTCTATATCTAGTTACCTCTCCTTCTCTTTGTCCATACCTCTCGCCATTTATTTTTCCATCTCCCTCTTCCCAGACCTCTATATCTATATCTTTATTTGTCTCTCTATCTTTGTCCCCTATATCTCTCCATATTTATCCTTCTCTCTATCCCCCCCTCTATATATTCATATTTTTATGCCTATCTCTCCCTATCTCCCTATTAGAATACTCAAATCAGGTATAAACATAAGCATGTTATAGCACAATTGCATTATAACTCTAGGATGTTATAATGTGCTCACATTTGTTGAGAAGAAAAATTCCAAAAATTGGTAGAAAAGCATGTAGATCCTATGCTTTTAGATCTAGATTCTCTATTTTTCCTCACAATCTATAAGTTATCTAACATATAAACACAATTTTCATTGTGTTTAAAAAATATTAATAATTTTTTTATTAATTCTACAACCTTTTCTTGTTTTGTTGATATAGAATAACCAAATTGCATGTTTTCAGATTGAATAAATGAGTTTTAACTAATATTTTCATGTTTTTTGTTTAAATTTGATAAAATTGTGAAATTAAGAAATCAAATCTTGGATTTCAAGGTATGTCCTCTTTTCCTTGTTCCCTTTTTTTCATGCCCCCTTCTCATCATATTTCATTTTCTACATATCCTAGTGCTAATTCACTTCATTGCAATCCAACTATTAACCCTTCCATTATTCATATCTATTATATAAATCTAATAATTTTGATGTTGTCACTAATTTATTTGATTCTCATGATTTTTTTATTATTATATTCACCTAGCCAAGCTAATATTGATCAACATCGTAAAATTATTTTCAAACTATAGGATTTTTTCAATGTATTATCAACCCTACAAGTGGACCTAGACCCTTAAATTATCATTGATGAACTAGGTAGTAATTTTTTATCATCCCAAAATTTTCAACTAGACTATGTAAATCAATTGTATCCATGATTGGAGTTGGTAGTGTGGACTAGGTCAATCACCCCCACAAAATTTTGATAAGACAACCATTTATCAAATTCTTCATTGCTTAACTTAGTATGACTTGGCCAACTTCCATCATTATAGAATTTGACCTTATTAAAATTACCTCCTATAACCCGATCAACATTCAAGAGGTTTTTAGGCATCCAATCCCACAATTCACTTTTGTCTTTTGCTAAGTTAAGAGCATAATAGAGCAGAACCCAATAGGTCGACCATTGATACAATTCAAAGCCCACACACAACTATGTAAAGGGTCCTCGCCTCTAGTAATGAAAAACTTATGAATCAAAGAAGCTAAACCAATAACTGCTCTCACAGATAAAGAATAAGCAATACAGGAACCAAAAAGCTTAACTTCTTGAAGGAACACAATATTAGGCTTCCACTCAACAATCACATCTTTTACTCCATATTTATGGTGAGGGAGAGAAATACCTCTTATGTTCCAAGACATTGTTTTAAAATTCATGTTAAAGAGGAGAGTGTAGGGTCATCCTCTTGTGGCAACACATCAAAATAGTTAGCAACTACAATGGAGTGATCAAGAGTGTCTGACCTAGAAGTAGAAGGGGATGGAGAAATTGATGTATGCCTTGAAGGAGTTTAGTTACAAGTGTTCAACTTAGCATTAGGAGCATCAGGGGGTCTAGAACTTTGTCTCACATAAGGAGGTGGTGAAGGAGAAGAATGAGCCAATTATTTTATGATTGGTTGAGAGGGAGAGGGATGAGACTCATGATGATCAGTGACACCACTCTTCCTAACAACTGAAATAGATGACCTTTTCACTTCCATATCATCCTCCAACCATCCTCCATCACAACATATTTAAATGAAGAGATGGTGTAAACAAAATCCTTATTCTTTTGAGTATTTAATGGAATATTAGAAGGTCTCTGAGTTTGAGTTGAGTCTTTAGGCATAAATGGAACTAAGGCCTAATTCCCAACTTGTAGTTGACTAGAGTGGGTTCAAACTTGAGGCTGTGTCATTTTTTTCCTTCTGGTTGGACAATCCCTTATCAAGTGTCCTTCCCGATGATAGTCAAAACAAGCATTGGGATTTATTTAAATAAACTAAAGGTTGTAAAAACTCAAATCCTAGCCCAATGAGCTTGATATTTTCCAATAGTTGATGGTTTAAATCAATTTCCACATAAACCCTGGGGTGTACGCTTAAACAAGAAAATTTATTATAATTATTTTTGCACCAAATAAATCTACCCAACCAATCTACAATATCCTACATAAAAAGGTCTGGATGCAAGATTCAAGTATGGAAGAACCACCCACATTGGGCATCGTGATCTGGAAGGCCCTTCTAGATGAAAATCCAAGGTCCATGCTTGTAAGTAACAAACTTGTCCACAAATGACCCATGTTCCATATTGAAGTACTACCTGAGCAAGTTCAACATTTTAAAAATTGCAAGATCTACAATAACCCTTGCCTAAACTCCTCGTTGCTTCAATTTCCCAACCCATATTTTCCTAGTTTAATTTTTCCCATTTACAAAAATCAAATTTAGATGGAACCGCTCTTATAAAAATAAAATGATAGATCTGTGTTGGCATTCAACAATGCAATTGATAACATCATTAGGATGAAGAAATTCTAAAATTTTACCTACATCATCACCACTTTTTTCTTCCATTTCTAATATCTCTTTATCTCCCTTCTCTCCTACTTGATTGTTCTCTTCTATAAGAAAATCCCCATTTACATTATTCTTAACCCCATTAGTTTTCGTTTGACCCTCATGTAGACCTCCTCTATCATAGATACAGTTAAAATGATGAACTGCATCCTATATCCTCGTACCAAGCGATGGCAATCGCAACAAGGGTCGTAATGGTTTTGTCGGTCTAAAAAAAATGCTTGAGAATGCTCACACTATAAGAATACAAAATAGAGTTGCCTCCATCTGCTTACACAACAGAGAAAATGACAAGGGCTACATTGTTAAAAAATCTTCCCAAAGCAATGATGTTCTATGAATCAAAACTTCCAAAATGAAGGATAATTTTTGTGTATCCCACCAAAACATACACAGTGACAACTAGAAATGAGAAACCTAAGAACCACAGTGCTAGGGTTCATGAGGTAGAACTCAACTCTCCCCTCCTAATCCTTCTTTTGTGATGGAAGACTCAATTTCTCATCATTCTTCAAGTACGATATTCAAAATCTATAATAGTATTGCTTGTCACTCAAAACATTAATAAGGTTGACAATTTAGCCAAAAATTTATTGCATTATAATTTTGTTAATTAAACAACAATTTCTTTTTGCAATGGTTGCTTCTAAAATCAACCAATAAACATTATATAATAATGTCAATATGTATGACATATACAATAGTGCTCATTTCATTCAAGCAATTGGTATAGTTAACATCTAATTCAATGAGTTAGGTAAATATAGATATAATTTTTTTTTTAAATGAATTTTGTTCTGACTATTTTGAATATGAACCAATAAAAAAAGATAAATGAAAATTTTAGAATTATTTAAAATAGAAAATTAAATATTGACTATAGAATGTTTACTCAATTTTTTAAATTTTTTGTGATGATTGGATAAAATGATGAAATAAATTGAATGCAATGGATGCATAAGTATTATTGCCTTGGAGGAACTAACAACAAGAGATGCATGTTGTGTTGCCAATAGTTATTGCTAGATAGAGTAGTTGTTGTATGATTTGATTTCAAATAATCATGTGTCTATTATAATGTATGTTCTCCTATTTGTGGGCACAAGTTGAGATTAAAGGTATGAATACACCACAAGTAAATTAGACCTCTTTCTTAGAATTTTGGTTTACAACAAACATTACAAACATAGTATTGTTTCATATTATTTAAAACAATTATTGAGTTCTTCTAGAAGCCATATGATAAGATTTTTCTAGATTTTGTTTAAGATAAGATTATATATATCTTATCAATGAAGTTAATATTGATTGAATTTGTCAAGTAGCATATCTTAGTATAGATTTGCACATATTTTTAGATTTATTTCTTTTCAATATCATGATATGTACAACATTATTCAATATTATTCAAAACATTAATACAATTAAAATTCAACCATAAAAATGATATATTCTAAATCCAATGGAAATATTTTTCCACCTATCATATCTATAAACTAATTCCAAATATTTTTCATTGTAAGTAGAAATATCTTTCAAATTAATTTATTTTTCCACCCCTCCTATCTCTATAACACTATTCTTTCTCACTCAAATCATTAATAAGGTTGACAATTTAACCAATAAATTTAATGCAATGGATGCATAAATATTCTTGTCTTGATGGGAACTAATAAAAATATATTAAAAAGAAAAAAAAACTTGACCAGGACATGATATCTATTCCTTACCATTGATTGGACCACATAAATAGCATTATTTTATCTTTACACTGAATATACCTTCATATTTCAATTTGGGGCCATAAGTAGATCATAATTCCTTTGTGTAGTAGGTGGAGCTTCATATGTTTATCAAGGGAGCGGGTAGTATATTAATTACAAATGATAATAATTAACTTGATTTAATAGTTAAAATATTAAATTGATATGTTTGTATATTTTTTATTTAGTTTTTAATTAGATAATAAATATGAATGTTAAAAAAAGAATTTTTTTTACACATTTTTGAAAGGCTCAAAATAAATTTACAATAAAAAAATTTACACCCTTTCAAAAATATTTAAAATCTAAATTACTTTAATATAAAATTCAATATTATAACACTATTAAATTTATTTAATTTGAATAACAAAATATATATTTTTTAAATTGTTCTTGTCACTTTGAATGTATAAATTTGGAAACGTCTATGCAATTCTGAAATATGCATTTGACTGTATTATTAATTGAAAATATTTATTTTGGT
This sequence comes from Sequoia sempervirens, assembly GCA_007258455.2. Taxonomy (NCBI): domain Eukaryota; kingdom Viridiplantae; phylum Streptophyta; class Pinopsida; order Cupressales; family Cupressaceae; genus Sequoia; species Sequoia sempervirens. The sequence goes on from VDFB02215894.1 coordinate 14,926, forward strand.
CGCTGAATAGACAAATAGTTTCACATTTTACTGCCACTGCGTACGGTTGAAAGATTCAACGGGCTTTCCATTGTTTATATAAACCATCTCTGTGGGTAAATCATTGCATACAGATCTTTCTTATTCCATCTATGTTTCTCCCCAAACTTATATCCTCTACAATTTGGCAAATGGATTTATCCAAGGCAAAAGGGCACACCGGGGAAAAGCCTTCAAGCCGCCATGTTTTAACCAGTAGCAGAATTATCTTCAAGGCCGCCAAGGAAAAACGACAAGGAAAGGCCGACACCATTGACAAAGAGAAAGTGAGTGAATCTGGTAAAATTCGGTTGGCTACTGCTTATTATGGAAAAATTGATGAAGAGAAACATGCCAAATATTTGAAGAAGCTGGAATACTATTTGCTTACATCTCCATTCACCACTATGGAGAAGAAGCCGCCTTCAGAAATGTTGTCATCCTCCACCAACCATTTAGAAATCATGGTCTCCTCCACCACTCTTCAGAGATCTCTCCACCAATTGTTTCAAAGAAATCTAAAGAGAAAAAGGAGGAGAAGGAGCACAAACATTTGGGGATGTTTTACCACAGGTAGTTTCTAAAGATATCTATGGCTGTGGCTTTCATTTCAATGGAGAATAAAGTAATCTGACTCACTGTGTTATAAAACAAATTGCAAGTCTTCTCAATCAGAAGGAGAAGAAAATCATGGACAAGCAAAGGGTGAGAGGAAAGAGAAACATTGGATGAGTTATTTTCACAGGTACCTCTAGAAAACTTTTACTTGACTCTTTCATATTTCCTATTCCTTTTGATCCATACTCATAATATTTCTTTTCACCTCTTGAGTTTTCTTTTCCTGCGAAGTTTTTCCTCATTCCTTTTGATCCATGAGCCATAAATTTCATTTGTAAGTACTAACCAAAAATTGTATTCCTTGCTTAAAACATCAACTTTGCAAAACAATTTTTCTTTCCATGTTACCATTTCAGCCAGTAAAATTAAAGAAAACAGATTCCAAACTTCTTTTCTTGAAAAACAATCAAAAATGTGCTTAAGGTTATACATAAAACTTCCGCTGTATAAGCATAGTTTTGATTGAATGAAAAAACGGTAGAGGATAAAGAATCTTTACAACCAAAGAAAGAGCTGCAAAAAGAACAACCTGCAACCATCCCAAAAAAATGCCCCCAAACAAGACACATCAAGATTTACATTTCGAACTACTCTTGTGGGAGCGGAGAGTCATGTCAAAAGAAGGCTTAGAGAACTTTTCTTTCTTTCCCTTTACCGTTATCCAGCCTTCTTCCACTTGCGCAGCCTTAGCATGCCACGCCTCCATACTACAATCCTGAAGAAGATTGCTTGTAGCCACTGGCGTAGAGATTTCATCATTTTGTCTTCCATCAGGCAATTTCTTATCAGAAAGGCTACTAGAAATGGCGGCCTGAGACCCATTCACACACTCAATTGGGGTTTCAACAAGAAAATATTTCTCAATATCAGCAATCCCAACTTTTGATACATCCGGAGAGGATGCTCCAAGACCCTGTGATTCCATCGCAACCACCTCAGAAAAACTCCTATTTTGCTCAGGTTTCTTCTCAACCGTGTAATGATGTTGAGACACCTTTCCACCATGTAGTCGTTATTGCTTTCTTCTCTAATCCACATTGTGCAGCAGCATGACCAGTTTTAAAACATCTTCGACAATGGAAGGGGACTCCTTCATAGTCCAAAGATTGGACCCAAGAACCCTTAGAAGATTTAAGTAAAATCTCAGTAGGTAGCCCTTTAGAAACATCTATTTCCACCAAGAAACGGGCAAAGGTGGAGTGAAAAATATCAGAGGAATTATCATCCACCAATAGAAAATCTCCAAGGGCATCATCCACTTCTTCTAAGAGAGAATCGGTCCATAAATGAAGGGGGAGATTAGGCAACCGAACCCAAATTGGGATCTTATTGAAAATTTCAGAGGAAGAATTGAAATCAAAGTGCCAAGGCTTAATCATCAACAAAAATCTATCCTCCCAGCTAAAAAAATGATCACATAAAATTTTATTTATATCCTGAGCATTGTCAAACTTGGCAACAAAAAACCCCTTAGCCATGGGGAAAATATGAACTTTACCGGTAATTAGAGGCTCTCATTCTTTTGATATCCATGAGTGTAGCTGAGGGAGGCTCGGCCAAAAACCCTTAAACCTACAAATCACCCCCTATGATGAAATTTTAGAAGCAATAATGTCAATTTCCTCCACCGTTTTTGCCTTCAGATTGATGGAAATGGCGTTAGCAACAGGGATGAAACCCATGTTCTGCACACGTCGCAGAGTCGTCGACGACACCTGAGCAGAAGCACTGCCTCTGCCAAGGACAGCATCAACAGCCATGCACGGACATGGCAGTCCCTCCGTTCGCTGATCCGCCGCCGTCGCCTTGGGTTTTCAGCCCTGGCTTTCGACCGCGCCATGTGTTAAAACTTTGATGCTAAAAAATTTCATAGTTAATCTTATAAGATTGAAGCATTTTTTCTTTGGCTCAAGGCAACTAGACCAATTATTTATGAATACAGATTGCCAACATTTATTTGACAGAGACAGGTTCCACACCTGATTTAAAGAATAAAAGATAGTATTATTGTTAGTTAAGGATTTATAAATAATTTTTGAATTTAACCTATGGAGGGGGGTGCCATCATCCCAGCTGAAGTGGCTCAAACAGTCCAAATTACTGTTGCAATTTTTGGGCAGCTTAAGTGGAGATTTTTAGTTAAGGTTGTACACTTTGTTTAAAAAAATATAAGTTGAATGAAAAATATTGTTTGGATAAAACATTTTGCATATAATGAATAGTTCACATGGACCCATCTCTCATAAGAATGAATGGTCCACTTAATACTCATTTCTTATATTTATTAAGGGGTTACTTAAATCAATCTAAGACACTAAATATTTGAACAAGTTTGTCTCTTTTACAGATTTTCTTGCAGAGGTGAAAAATGTAGAATCCAAATTGTTAGCATGAATGTCTTTAACTTAGATCTTCAAGTTAGAATGCTTCTTAACCTTCAAAATATTAAAATAAATAATTTTCTAAGGACAATAAAATGATACAACCAACTAAAAGAGCATATATTTTGACTATCATTTGTATGTTGAGCTTTTAAGTAGTGACAAGCATTATCGATAATAATTATGCTGGCTAGATGAAGCAATATCACATGTCATACATTGCACCCCATATGTCATGCCATTCTATGGACATTGATCTAAATAAATAAAAATTATCATCTTTAGAATAGGTAGAATTTATTAACGTCACTTATTTTCTATTGTTCTCATTTTTTTATATAATTGACGATCTCCTAATTTGTAACTAATTTTTACTTGTGAGATAAAAGCTACTCATTGCATATTTTCCTCTACTTTGTATGTTCCAATGGAGAGTGCATACTCAAGGACACACTTACACAATGACACCTTGTAGACCTTCTTTCTTATTCTTAAATGTTTAATTATTTACATTGCATGCATGTTTATGATTATTACATAATTTAAGATACATGTGATCAAAAATGAGAAAAAAATATATTGCTAATGTTTTCATATCCATATTCATTTCCTGTTTAATATTCTGCCTATTTAAAAAAATATATATTAAACTCAGATTTTTTTGGTATTATTTAAGAGCATTTGGGCATTATCTTCAAGTTCCCTAAACAACTTATGCATTATCTTTTTGTCATTAGTTTAAAATTGAATACTCTTACATTGTTTAAGTCACCCGGATTATAGATTCCACTAATAATCTCTAATGACTTGTCTAGTTGGAAGGAAGAACATACTTGCAATCTAAAATAAACTACTGGTGCAATCAGGAGAAATAACTTTAATGAATTTCTAAGTACTGTAAGCATGGATTTTAAGACATGTTTCGAAATAACTTTAATGAATTTTTAAGTAATGTAAGCATGGATTTTAAAACATGTTTCTAAACTAAAGAGACATATTAGACACTTTGTTCCTTCACTTACGTTACCTGGGTAATAGATTCGATGGATAACCTCTAATGATTTGGCTAGCTGGAAGAAGATACTACCTAGCAAGAACAAGTTTTGCTAGATAGTCTTAATCGATTGAGCCAATCATCAGTTGGTCATGTTGCTGGAAACCAGAAACCATTCTATCTTATGGGCAATGTTTTAAATGATTCATATCAATGTGAATTCCATTGAATGGAAACTAGGAAATGAATATTGGATTCCTATTGGTGGATTCTTGATGTCAACTATTTTATTATATTATATATAAAATAACTAATCTTTGTTAATTCATACTGATCAAACTCAATCAACCTAAACATTGCAGTGAAACAATAAATTCAGACTTAAGTACAATAAATGGTATTAGGTAAATTCACCGCCAGCAATTCACCATCAGAAAATTCACCGTCAACAATTCACTGCAAGAAAATTCACTGCCATGACAAATTCACGGCAAGGAAAATTCAAAGTGTTGCTGGTGGTGAATTTTCCTTACTGTGAATTTGACATGAAAATGAATTCTCTTGTGATGAATTGTTGACGATGAATTTTCCGACTGTGAATTGCTGACTTGCTGACAGTGATTTTTCATTCAGGGAACCACAATAAATAACTAATTCAGCTGCATGTAAAGGTGTAGGCACTACAGAAAAGAATGTAGAATGTACGGATAATTACATGGCTGAAAGATGAAGATGATTATCTCCTCGCTTCTTGTATTCTTATTTATAAGTAAAATATATGAACAGATCTACAGTTCACATTTTCCACGTTGCAGATTATTCATAGCAGTTGGTTAAAAGCTATTTATGAATGTTGACAGTGAGCGGAACTGAATGGTGGTGGCAGCTTTAGTTTGCACTGACCAAACTAAAAATTAATTTATTCTAACAGCTTTTCATAATTTTTTTTATATTTAGAAAAATTGTTGGGTAATTATTCAAATTTATCTACGGTGTCCATTGGATTTTTTTGTTTTTTTCATTTTTTGAGAGGTTGCAAGATATTTTTTGAAAAAGAAGTTTCTTAATCTTCTAAACTGCATGACACATTTTTTTGTGCTACTAAAATTTTGTTGTACTATTTTAATCATAAGCTTATCTTTAATTGTCACAAATAAGTAGATTATTTTCATCAACACAATTGTTATATAATCACAATTATTGAATTTTATCATAATATCATATCACTACAAATTCTATATTTTCTTTTTTTATTTATTATTTGATGTGGCAATGTAAATAAGACTATACCAAGAATTCTAATGTTGAAACTGTAATCATGTTTGATATTTTGAAAGTTTGTATAAACTTACTGATTAATGCTATAGAATTAGTGCTTCAATTGTTAACTGTTACAATTATCAAGTAATTAAAAGTTATGATTTAACAGTTTTGATTTAGTATATGATAAAAAAATATTTATACATGTAAGTTACATTTTAGACTAACTAGATATCACGTAATTAACATGTAAGTTACAAACTTTCACTAATGGCGTATAACAAGATAACTACTTATAGGATTCTTCATGACTTCTCCTTAGTCATAACAAACAATTATTAGTCACCTAGTTGAGACATCCAAACCTTGCTTTGATTTCATACTTTATTTGAGATGGGACTATTTAAGCTTGTATAATTTGTTGAATATATTTTAAAAAAATCCCTAATTAGGTACAATAATTCATCCACAACTCACCTATATACAATCTTCCAAAGACTATCTACTCTAACACATTTTTAATAATAATTATACAATCCACAAATAATATAAAGATGAAGATCACAACATATTTCTTTTTTATGGCATTGTCTATTAGGCTAAGAACATTATAATTAATGTTAATTGACATATTTGTAGTTGTAATACTTTCAACATTATTTGCTTTATTTTCCTCTAATGTATCTAAGTCTTTCATTCTTAAGTTTTACATTTGGTTAAACTCTCTAATTCTTTGTCCATATTTTCCCAAGCATTTTCCATTATATCCCATTTTTTGTATAATTTTGAAAGCAACATTATTTGTAAAACATATTTTATTATTATCATTACAACTATAAACAAGATTTGTATATTCAAACACATTCTTATCTTCAAACCTACACTCTTTATTTGAAGAAGCTTTAGCTAGATCACATGTATCAAACAATTCATCAAATCAAGAACACAAATCAATTGTATCACATGAGATATTATATGGCGATGCCTTAGATCTTAGATGCTCATTTTTCTTTTAGTGTATTTCAAGCAATTGATGTAATTCATTAATATGTTCTTTTAATTATGATATTTCTTCACTTTGAAAACAATTCTCTTTAGCAAGAATTTTAAACTATTCATCAACCCACTTGAGTTTTTTTTCCCAATTCTTTTTTCTTCTTTTTTATTTTCAGTAATTTATTTTCCAAAATGTATTTTTCATACATTAAATATTCATTTTCTTTTTCACCCTCTTGTCAATCTTTTACATTAAGAATAATTCATTTACTCGACTAAATTTTAATCACACACAAAGAGCACTTAAATGATATTTTCATGAATCTTTTAAAGCAGATCCTAACAATAAATATTTTGAGATGACTTCTTATGAAAAATTCTCACCTCAACAAATAACTCCCAATTAACATGGAATCAAATTTAATGAGCATTGCATATACTTCATTGCTTGTCATAGATTTCATTGCTTATTATAGACTGCAAAATTTCTAACTATAACATTCTTAATATAACATTCTTAAGAACTATTTGACATTGCAACACTACAGTACTACATTTTATTTCTCAAAATATTGACACAAATTCCTTTCTACTAATTAAAGATTATAAAATTCTTGTATATAACTAAAAACCAAAAAGACACCTTCAAACACCATATAATCAAACTCAAAAAAATTAAACATCAAAATTATTGCAGCCACATAAAGGATGTGATAATTTTGATGTTTAATTAGCCTCTTGTGTTGTTTGTCATGGGCATATGTTGGTTCATTGTATTTTTTTTCTATTAATTTGTAGATTTTTTTTCTCCTTTCAGTTTCTCCTTCAACTACTAGCTAGTAGCTGTCATTCTTTGTACTCTTGCTTTATTCCTCGACACAAATTTTGAACTTCCAGGAATTTTCCATACCCCATTCACATAAAATCATAAGCATATTAGAGCCCAGGATTTAAAGGGCTCTGATACTATTATGACAAAAATCAGAGAAACACAAAGTATTTTATGGCTGAAAATAGAAGCTTATTATCTCCTTTCTTCTTCTATTCTTATTTATTTAAAAAATACATGAACAGATTTACAGTTCACATTTTCCACATTGCCAATTATCCATACTAGCTCGTTGAGAGTTATTTATGAATGTTGACGTTCAGTAGCAGACTCAGATTTATTATGTACTAGCCAACATAACAGTTAATTTATTTTAACAACTATTCGAAGAAAAAATTGAAAAATATATACAACATTGATTAGAAGAACATTGAATGCTATACGTACATGTAGTGCAGTCAGTTTAAATGATTAACACGTAATATTTAAAGAAAATCTGAAAAGCATATATAAATATATTATTTTAATTAAAGATATTATGAGGGGAACCTTTCATAAGCTAGCACTTGTATTTATAGAAAATTAAAGATAAAATTTAAGCTTATTTTAATATTATATAATTAGTTGGTTATATAATAATATAAATTTATATTCGTTTTGATTTGAAATGTGAATTGTAATTTGTACAAATAATTATTGTATCATATAATTAGATATAAATGTTATTCAATCTTTAGTTAGTTGAAAATGTGTTGATTTAATTAAATGTATATGTCAACAATAGAGAGAAATTGTCTTATCAACGAAGTTAGTCTAGGTGTAGGCAAGGGCACGGTCATATGGCAAAAGCTTCTCGGAGCCTCAAGTCTCATCAATGTACTGAAGAATGGTGAGACTCGCATATGGGTTGGTCATTGTGGATGAGGATAGGTACTAAAACTTTTTTGTTCAATAAAATCCATGCACAATAAAATACCTATCAATCTTGAGCTTTTCAACTACTTGAACAAGTGCCTCTACCTCAGCAATAGTAAATGGCCTTCAAATATGTCGGTTACCAAGCTCGAAGCAGGGGTTCTTATGATTTAATGGTACTAAGGCCAATCCCTGTGCACTTTCAATCCCTATGCTTGGATGCACAATGAGGGCTCCAAGAAGGGCCCCAGTTTTCATAAGAGAATCTATTGTTGGTCCATACTCACTCTTTGCATATTGGTTTGTATTAGTTTGTGTTCAACCAGTTACAGATACATAAACAAAAATTATTCTTAGATTGAAATCAATAAGACCTCCACTCAATTCTTTAAAGTTTTCCAAGACATAAAAGTAAATTATAAGAATAATACCTACACTAACTACCACTTCTACACTCTAGTCCCATTTATCTTAGTCAACCTACCTTTCACGACACTTTTATTACCTTCAGTGCCACTTGTCTATGTTGAAGTAGATGTAGTGGGGTATTTGCAAAATTCAAATCAACAAAAGGTGCCTAAAAACCCTTCCAAGAGCATCTTAAGAAAAAAAATTAAATAAACAAAATTTTGACACCTTTTTTTTATTGAAAGAAGCTGAAAAATTATTAACTCTTACAAAATATGGTTGTAACTGTTGAAAAAGATGAAGAATAAAAATAGAAAATACAAATCAAGCATGGAACAAGAACACAATCACAACACAGTCATTTACCCTAAAAAAACCCCAAACCAAGGAAAAACCAGCAATGAAGATCTTCATATTAACCCTCAACCCCAACTGGGCTAAGCCTAGAGGCTTCAACCAGCCACCCATACAATGGAATTACCAAGCCATTAAATAGACTTCCATACATGCAAAACCATGGGCTCAAAACCACTTATGGTTAATCCACTAACTCTAACCCAAGAGCTAGTTTAACCCAACAATAACAACATCAACAACTTAAAAACTAATACAACATTGCATCAAAAATAATAAGCAAACAACACTGTTGGGGACACACACTATTTGACACCTTACTACCAATCTAATAAAAGAAAAACATTTACCTTGATGTAGGTTGAGTTGTTGCTCGAGAGAGCACAAATAGTGGATCCTCAATGCACGCCTACAATGTTGGTGTTGGATTTGGCTCTAGCATAAATCCAATAGAATCTAGCTTCCCACCATGTGATTTTCCTAATTGGTATTGTAGACATGGAAAATATACCCACACCTGATCCTAATTTTACTAACACCAAGTTCATCCTGAATCATCCCTTTTTCTAAACATTTAATCGAATAACCTTTATTTGATTAAATTCATCGCTTTTCATCTCTTAATTAAATAAATCAATCTTATCTTGTTAAGTCATTATCTCTTGTTAATTAAATAAACCATTTTATTTAATTAACTCCTAAATCTCTGTTTTAATTAAATAATTCATTTTATTTAATTAAATCTCTATAGTTCCTCTATTAAATTAAATAAATCAAACATTTATCTAATTTAATCAAACATCACCCTCTTTGGTTAAATAAATCAAAATATTTGGCCAACTGGGTCTTCAATCATTTTCATCTCTCTTTTTATTTATTTCAACCCACAAATCTAAATCATTAGTCAAATCACTAATCCTCTTAAATTGGTCAAAAACCCTAATTAGTTTTAATCTAATTTGCATGTCACATCCTCTAGCTTTTCCACTTTTTAATAAATCAGATTTATTTGATTTATTACAAATTCTTCTATTTATTCATTCAAAAAGGCATCAAAGATGGAATATTCTTCAAATTCAAAGTCCTTCCAAAAGGACTTGTCCTTTCCAACAAGGCATTCAATGCCTCTTACTTGTCCTTTCCTTGAGCCAAGTGGCATTTAACTCTCTTCTTTCATCCCCCCCTAAACATGTCACTTCTTCAAATTCAAATTTCAAACCTGCACATTGATCAAAATGTAACCAACTTCATCCTCTACATGACAAAATTATCATGTGGTTTATCTTTATCCACATTCATCCTATCTTAGTCTAGTCAACTCTTTCTTTCTATAAATAGAGGCTCATCCTTCATTTCATCATCACCATTTGGTAAACACATACTCAAATACATCTTAAAGCATTTACTGAGGATTCATCAAATTCATCAATAGTAGCTAGGTTATACAGGTTTTTCATCATGGAGCACACTTGAATCTTCAACAAAGTGGATCACCATCACCATTCATCATCAAAGCTTGCAAAGGAGTTGGGAAAGGGCCAATTTACACATCAAATTGGCACCAACTCCCCCATAGGATCAAAATTTTGCATTATTTGAATAGGATTAATCTCTTTTATTGCTTTTCATTGCATTTCTTGCTTTCATTTCCTATTTTGAATCATGTTAATGGATTTTATGGGGAATCTCTATTCTAACTTTCATTGGAGCTTACTAATGTGTTTTTTTATTGTGTTCTTGCAGGTATAGGATATTGGTTCTACATTTGGCGCTAGGATCCAGCGCAATACTGGCGGTAGCATCAACCTTCCATGATGTTTTCAAATTCACATATGAAGGACAAGAGGTCACCATCCATGGAGATCCTAAACCATTCTCATACTACAAGAACCTTGAGGAAAAATACTACAAAATACCTCAAGTACCTAAAAATGATGAAGGCCCATCAACATCGTACATTGATCCAGCCACTCTCACCTCCACTTCTGTGACAGAGACACCCACCACTCCCACCATCCTCACCATCTCTGATATCAAAGTCATCATCTAGGACAATGGTTGCGGAAACTATAAGATTCCCAAAAATGTTTTTGTGGTAGGAGAGTTACCACAATCTCTAGATCATGAGGATGTCTTCAATCAAATAGGTATGACATCAAACATCCCTTGAATATCCCAACTTCAGAAGTTGGGGAGATCTCGATCAAGAAGTTATAGAAGAGGACCCATCTCATCTCCTATACCAAGATAGTAGACTAGCATCCAATCTACCAATGGATGATAGAAGCAAAGGTTTGTAAATGATGTTCACAATGGGCTATGATAGAAACCAAAGACTTGGGAAAAATAACAATGGGCTTATAATACCCCTCATACATGAGGCATGAATGAGAAATCTTAGCCCCTCATATGCCCCTCTTGGTATAACCATACATGGATGAGATCCCCAGTTAGAAGCGGTCAAGACTTCACGAGAACCAACACCAACTGGAACCGTTACCTATATCCCTTTAGTGGCGTCATAGATAATTTCACTTTTGACATAACTAACATCTGTAGCAGTAGTGACGATGAGGATGCCATAACCAACCTACCCAGGTTCTTTGAGGATACCACCCTTCACATGATTAGCATCCTATCTTATGATTCTGAAAACCAAAGCCATGAGGTCTTGCCTAGTTTACCCCCAACTCATCAATTATGACCAATGAGGACCACCGATTCTTGACACATTCAAAAATGATGAGGCACTCTTATAATTCATGGGGCTGTGGGATAATATTCTGTGTGGGGATCACAAAAGCAAGATTCATCATTGAGCTAGATACACACGCATATTATGGGGAAATGATTGAATCCCTCAGTCGCAAAAGTGAAAAATTTATAATAATCTCTAAGTCCTTGAGTGAAAACCACACTATGGCACTCTCTGACCTGAAAAAAGTAAAAAGAAAGGACACATCCAATGGTGAAAACCTCTCTGAGGCACCTGAGGATGGGGGATTCAATCTTC
>VDFB02215895.1:0-15431 GCA_007258455.2 Sequoia sempervirens
TACCTCGGAATTTGATGAAAACTTGCTGAGAGCCTGCTGGAAGCATACTGACAACACTGTTAGTCTCAATTTTCAATTTATTCACTTTATTCGACATTGGATTGACCGGGAAAATGAAACCCTAATTTTCAGACTTGGTCAATTTCACGCTTAAATTCACTGATGGGCGCAATCCTCGAAAGGCAGACAGTAGAAAAGAGAGACAACGACAAAACAAACGAAAAACAAAGCCAAAATTAGGGGGTCCCCATTTGCAATGGGGCGATGTGTGAAAAACGTCACAACAGAATTTTATATACTATTACATAGAAAACAACAAGCAACTAATTTGTATGTTATCTATGTCTTGGAATACTTTGTACCTTGTGGCTATTTTATTGCACTCTTTCATCAACTATTTTGCAATATAAAAAAACATTTGGCTTTAATTCAAATTTTGTACCTTATAATTGGTTCTAGTAATTTTTCAACATTTAAAAACATGCAAATCTTAACCAAGAAGACCATAGTGTGCATGTCCTACAACCATTTGTGTGTATCTTATAATATTCTCTATTACATATATATTAGTAGCCAATCACAACTACAATTTATAGAAAAACTAGTTTCATGTAATTTGATCAATCTTCTAACTATATTCATGAAAGCTATTTGATGGATGTATGAATGTAGGTGGGAATATACTACTATGGATGAAAATTAAGACTATAAGTTGGAGCAATATTCAAATGTTTCATACCCCTTCTTTTGTGAGCTTCCATCATTTCTTACAAGCATATTAAGTAGAAAAACAAACATAATGCCACTTCCAACTATGTTGATGGACCTCTATACCTTGTTCCAATGCAGTAGATTTGGCACCAAGACTATATTTTGATGCAATTTTAATTACTTAATATGGCATAAAGTTAGGATGGTGGGGCATGCCATTTCTTGAGAAACATCTTGTAATGCCCCGCCGTGTGAACCCCAAAGGACAACACACACCGTATAATAATTTTTTTTTTGAAAGTGAAACATTGCGGAACATTGCAGATGATGAATGTGTGCACACATTACACGAAAAGCAATTATGCATTTACTAAATCTTTCACGTCCTCTGGGGTACACGAAACGGTCATTACGAATCATAAACTTTTATCAAATGGAAGAGAATAAACAACCAAGAACACATAGTGATGACACACTACTATTAATGATCACAAGCATGGAAAACGATACATCATTTCATTGCAATTCAAATCACAGTTCCATAATACAACTACAGAGCATATTTCCACAGATACAACATATCAAAGATACAATAGTTCATCACATAATTTTTCCCTAATATCAATGGGAAAAGTACATTGAGTACAAGAATGAGAAATTAATGAAAAATAAGGTACAAAGTGACCAATCTCATGCCCACATTTTACACACTAAACAACCAGGCAAAACTGTAACATCTTTCCTAATTTTGCAATAATTTTTATTTTATTTTATTTTTGTTTACTTATAAGACAACAACAACACAATTCACTACTTATAGCTATATTCAATGATCACACAAGTTACAAGAAAAGATAGAAGTGATTTACTAACTTTGGCAATAGAGTCTACTTACTTAGGTCAGCTTAACATACCTCTTACATTCTATTTTATCGACAATTCCTTGCTCCCAATGCCTATACCTGCAAGGTCTACATGACTTGGCACACACATAAGATCAAAGATAGTTAGCACATGATTACTAAGACAAGCTATATAAATCAATGGTAGTTTTTACGTTATCGGGAATAAACGACAAGTCTCAAACAAGAATTAGAAGAACAGTCCTAGGGGCCCGACCTAATGCCTCGGGGGCTCATCACTTAATGGCCTTGCCTACGTATATAATTCGCAGAGGCACTGTAGTTCGACAACTTGAGTTGCTCCAACTCATTCGACTCACTCACATGGGGTATAACCATTAGTTTCCAACGGACGACTCAACTTCCTTCATATTCATAACACCAAAACACTGATATACACTAACATTCAATCCTCTACTCAAGGTATCATGTAATCCATACAAATTACGTACTATAAAAGTGGGTACGCAACCCTTTCTAGGGTCCATTACCCCAGACAGTTTACATAGTCGGCTGCACCCATTTAGGTGAAGCCAAGGAGAACAATAGTTAAGGATATCATAGTGAAACAGGGAGCAGGGGCTTAAATACTCATACCAATAGCCACACTCTTAGTTTTCAACTATTCTTTTGCATCATCTAAAACACAATTAGGATATGAGATTGTAACACATAAACAAGTTCCATACACAAGCATACTTAGTTAAAAAGTAACATCACAGATTAGACCACACATTAATAGGGTTTTACAATAATTTTGACTCATCACCACCATAACCTCTCTACCATGCTTTTATACTAGAAAAACGATGTAAAATGGTACTTCCTAATCAATATTACAAAGAGTTAAATATGTCTCCATCATAATGCATTGTACTAGATATGAATTATAAACTAGGTCATCTGTATACACATTTTAATTCTATAGAGTCATTTATTAAGAGGGTTATTTTAGAAAATCCATGCTTTGATCATGTCAAAGGCTACTTGATGAATCCTTAGTTCCATCATTTTACCACAATAACTTCATAAGTTTTCAATAAAACCTTTAGTATATTTACCACTTTTACATTGTTTTTCCTATGTAAATTTGTGATGATTGTTTCCCTTTTCAAGAAAATAGTTTCATGTTTAAATACTACACAAGCCTACACCTTAAAGCCACTATATACACTTTTGAAATTCTAGGTAAATTAAAGATGAACACTAAGTTAATTAAGGTTAAAAATAGAACCAAATTAGTTATATATACATTTCATGTACTTGCAGTAAAGAAAAGCGCAAGTAAATAGATGGAGGAATATTTTTGTATTGGATATTACAAAGAGAGCAAAGTACCTTTTAAGTGCTCAAGGTATTAAATTAGTAGAACATTTTCCTTTGATACCGTGTAAGATTCCTACAGGTAGATGAACTTTACCTTAAATAATTAACTTTTCCACTTTACTTTTGTATAGAATAAATTTTAGTTCGCTAATTTTCTAATCATAATAGTTCTACTTGGTAGGCCAAGTTTTTTTCCACTTTTAAAATAATTAAATTAATCATAATAGTTATGCTGACTGTCATGCTCAAAACTGATATATAACAGAAAAACTTTATGTAATTTTGAGAAAAAGACACAAATTTAAAACAGCACTAAGAACATTAATAATTTATGAGATAACATTTGATAATTTATGATAATTATCAAATCTTATTTTAAATTCTAAACCTTACAATTTCAGTCTGCAAGATCACAATGAAAAGGAAAAATTTAAACAGTGATAAAAACAGTGATAGCTCTCACAATACTTAACCAAATTTTAAAATTCAATATGATTTGGAAAGGGGAAGGTACAGGGTACAAAACCCAGAAATATATTGTTATAGAACATAACCAATGAAGAGCAGTTTTTTCTACAAATTACACCCATTGGTTTACTCAAATCAACAATAGATAACTAAAATAAACTTAACTCGAAATAAAATAAAATACATAGAATTATCAATCATATTTTATTCTTAATAACTCTAAAACGAAAGGCAAATGAACTCCAACTCTCAAACACCATAGGAAATGTTGATCCATTACCCTTAACTTAGATTTTTGACTAACTTGACCAAAGAAATACCTCCGTCATGACTACTCTTCCAGAGGATAATGCTTAAAGGGAATATACTAGAAGGAAAAGCTTCATATATAATATTAGAAGCTTAAAGCATAACTAATAATTCAATTCCTTGTTTCTTAGTTAAATTTTGAGCTGTACAGAATAGTTTTTAAGGCTTGGGGCATGAAACTTTAACTTGAAATTGAAGCAGTAGTTATGCAGAGCTATTTATTTATTTATTTTTATTTTTGAAACAGATGCAATATTATTAATACTTGAAAGTGAAGCTCGCATAGTTCACTTAGAGGGTCTTTTTTTGAAATTGAAATTTAAGGAATAGTTTTTCTTTTAACAGGCGAAATAGCTTGCTAGCTATTGCCGTGGACATGTTCATGAGGGAATACTATAAATTTAAGCTGCTAAAAGGAAAATTTACCCCAGCATAAGAGAGTATAGTTGTAAGGAATCAATAAGTAGACGTTAATGATTGTTTATGATCTGCAAAGAAAAAGATAATCAGCAGTGGAGAATTCATAGAGGATTGTAACAAATAAGAGATTCTTTTTTGTTTTTGTTTTGTTTTTGTTTTTTTTTTTTTCAAATTTGGGAAAGACAACAAATATATTTACAGAGAGCGCATCAAAATTTAAGTGTTTGAAACATGTTCTATCATTAAATTTTTTTTTTATATAATTTTCTTGCAGTTATCTTACCCCGTAAGGGCCAAGAATTTAAAACCAAAAGAAATTCTTCCTAATCAAGTCCAACCCCCTCTTGCTCCTAAGTTTTCGCCACATGTTTAAAGCACTAGTTTGAAAATTGTCACTGCAAAGGAGACAACTAGTATGGCTGATTTATCTTGCTTTCATTCTAGTGTATATGATATATGGTCCCCTTTCATAGATTCTTTTACAGAGGGTTCCAATCAGGTTTAGGGCTAGAGATTTCGTTTTAAGGTGATAATAAATCTACTCTGGTGAATAAATAATAGCAAATTATGAAGTTGAGACAGGTTTAACACAGGGTGTGTTGCATTTGACATACGACATATTTAAGGTTGAAATGTACTCTTTAATAGAGATTGTTAGGTTACCAAATCTGTTAGTCAAATCAAACAAAAATTTGCAATGCCTTCTTTAGTGCTTTAGAAAGTAAATGGCTATGTCTCATATTTCTATGATTCTCGATGATCCAGGTATTCCGAATATGAAGGTGGATAGGTTATTGTTGTGACAGTTCAGTATGGTATTACTAGGTTAGTGTTGAATGGGCTCCACCTACAATTGATGTCATGACTGCAATGGCTTCTAGCAGTATCTTGACACATAGAGAATAGTAGAGGTCAGACCCTCTTCATATGTTTTTTTTCATATTACAAGCTACTAGCAGAGATTTAGCAGATAAGCACCACTTTCCTTGCCATATGGGATAAGCACTCAAAGCTTGAAAAGAGAATCAGTACAAGCCAATAAACTAACTTGAAAATATCTTACACTATAGCATCCAAAAAGAAATTCGGCCAGATGCAGATCCCCCACCCCTTAACAAAAACTGTACTCCTAGCAAGTGACTTACCTCAATATTCTACACCAACTGTATCACGCAGGAGCAATTGGTAGGTCTGCATTAGATTCCACAACCTTTCCCAGCACCCACTCTGCTTGCCACCTGAAATGGGAGCTTTTTCTTTTTTCAACTGGGTATGAACATCCATGAAATCATAAATAATGTAGTTATATTCTCTGATGTTGTAGTTGCAGCTGCGCTGGAAGATATGTATGCAAAAATGTGGATGCACCGCCAAGGCTTGCCAACTGTTTTTGCCAAAATGCCTCCCAGAAAAGTGTCCCCATGGATTGCCACCTTCTTTTCTTGATATGCCCCCAAAAATGGAGTTTTTTTTTTTTTTTTTTCGAGGTTCTAAAAACTTTACAGCTAATACAATCGGCTGGTGTAAAGCCAAATTCTGCCACGTTTTCAGCATCCCCTCCTCATTTAATTCCCCAAAATTCCCTTCTTTCATTTATTTTTAAGTAATTGATGGATGTCTATCCTTCCCGGGGTGCCCATACTCGTGCATTTAATTTCTCTCCAACTTTTCACTCATATATTATTTGCACAACAAGTCTTGTTGTCAGACATTAAATCAACTCTTTTATTACGCCAAACTCTACACTCCACTCTCCTTTCATGGTTAGAGAAAATCTTTTAATATTTTATTAATGGCTTATTTATTTATCTTATTATCGATAATATCCATTCCATAGGTCTGTATTATTGTTTTAGAAGGGGACCCAAGATACGGTAAACCTTAAATAAATATCTTTACTAAATATATAAAATGATACTATTCATATCACACATACAAAACAATGGATAAATGATATTTACTTTTATATTTTCTTGTATATACGATCTCTGTAAGTATTAATATATATATATATATATATATAATGATAACATTAATATTATTAATATATAATATGATGAAGATATGATACTTATTCATTGTGTATATTTAAATATTAACATCAACACTAACATAATAATTATGTAATGTCTTTTAAAAAAAATAAAATAATTAAACATCAATCCTTTGGTAAAGATTCATATTTATCACATATCTATTTATAATGTATGAGGATAGCCAAAAGCCCTCAACACAAGAATGATGACAATAATATTGAGCATAATTCTTATAATAATATGGTTAACTAACTATTCTAATAAGGTTGACGTAAGTATTTTCATTGATCTAAATACAATATTAATAGTGGAGTTCTATTTCTCCTTTTGTGATTTCTCTTCTTTCTATCTTTTTTTCTATTTTTTAGATTTATGCAGTGTTTCCATGTTGCTACTTAGCATGTGGATTCAATGTATATATGCCACTAGAAATGCACGTTGTCCTAATTGAATTTACGTCATCTTGCCAAGATTTTAGGAAGCACAATTGGAGTTAATTTAAGTTTGAGTAACTAAATTTCTCATTTTAGATAAACCCTCCCTTAAATTGTTTATTTTCTCTTTAAAAGAAAACAATGTTGGTAATTACAAAGTCAATGGAAATCATTTAACATAGAACTAATGCTTTTGTAAATAAAGAATATGTCTACAACTAAATCAAATATGTTATTCTCAATTCCACTAAAAGACATTTAATATATATGTCAATATAAATTATAATCATTAATTTATTTACATCATACAACTAATTTAAACAATACATATTAGCACTCTAGTATCCTACTAAGCTAATAATTTATTAGCTTTAATAATGTAATTATTAATAATCTGAAGGGCTCACTTAAATATTTAATTATGGAATCTAAGTCCTTATTATTTAATCAATGCAAACTTGCGAACCCAACATAACATCACAAGACACAAATAAACAACTCACTCAATGTTTAATGATAGCCGAAACAAAGGGGCACTACACATCTTTCCCTACACTCAAAAAAATATAGCAAGAAAACCAAAGCATTGGTGAATGAAGAGAGCATAAATTGAAGCCACAAAATGAGCCAATATAGAAGGCATAAAATTTTAAAGCACATACTAGTGAGATGGTAAGAGGAAGTTATTGATGACCATTGGGAATGGCCTCTAAGGTGGCCACATATATAGCCAAAACATCCAAGGGAGGGAATCACCCTCCCTTGCAATATATTTATTTACTAGAGATCTAAAGAGTGCCAAGGGAAAGTGACATTGTCAATCAACTTTGAACAACTTATCCAATCCCATTTGTAGCAAGTAGATTGGTGGGGTGTAGGCTACCCCATAAGAGTGAGCATAAGAGAGATTACTCAACCTCAGAAAGAAGACTCTTGTCTCTTGAACTACGCTATTAATTTTCGAATTAGATGTAAATCTTTTTTGAGAGCCCCTATAATAAAAATCTGAAAAATCCTTTCTACCATCAATCTCTCAATGCCACTTGCAGCTACTAGTTTGAAACATATAAACACTAATATAATTTCTTCTTCATTACTAGTTCCAATAAGGAAACCAATATGTGCAATTCAAATGAGAGAGCCATTGCAATTGTGAAAGATGCATCCAAGTACTAACAATTGGATTGTTCCTAATTTGTTCATCAAAACTCATCTTGAACCAACTTGGAGGGGGACAACCATTTTGTTAATTGTCAATTGACATTTACTTTTAAAGATCTCTCATTAATGGGTTCCAACCTAATTAAAGGCTGATTATGATCAATTAAAGATCTCTCATTGAAGAAAAAATAACACATTTATTAGAATTGATCTTCTGCTCAGATGCAATGGGTTATTCATTAAGGATCTTCTTTGAGATTTCAAATTCCTTCTATTCAGTTGCCCCAAACAATTACGTGTCATCAACAAAGTCAAAAACAGAACAACAGATTCACTTCTCTAGTCACCAATAAGCCTTTTACATCCCCAGCATTTTTTGTTGAATTTAGAGATCTACCCAATGCTTCTGCCATCATCAAAAAAAGATAAATCCTGCTCAATGAAATGAAGATTCAATTCAGTATTTATCCTTGGTACATCATGATGACCAATTTACCATAGAATGGTGCTTTCTTTGTATTTCAATCCTAGAGTTGCATCCTGAAAAATAACCACAACAGACCATACAACTCTAAAGAATTATTCTTTCACTACCACAATTTATATTTGATCTATTACGGTAATTTCATAGCATATAGGAGTAATAATCCAAAATAGCATACAAGCAAAAAAGGAGTAATAATCCAAAATAGAGCTCAATAATACAAATCCGCATGAAATGCAGGCCATTGAGGTTCTTAATAACCTCTTTACTAGTCAAGTATATGGTCATTCCAATCAATAGATTTCTCCAATTTGAATTCAATAATTGGAAAATGTTGCCCCTATTCAAAGTCCTCTATTTTATCCAGAAATCAAAGCAATGTGTAGAACTGGTCAATGAACTGGTGTATGATTCTCACTTTGCAAACCCGTATTATGGGTTTTAACTCCTACAATGGAAGCAACTGAAATTATAGGCTACATTAAGAAAGCTAATAGATTTGGCCCACCTGCACTACTCAAATTATCAACTTGATTTTGGAATGCAAGTGATCATCCTGAATAGGGATTAGTGTGTAATTCCTTCACTTTAGTGTGTATTCCAAATTGGGGTAGATTTGGAAGGTTCGATTTCCTTTGAGCTTGGTCCTGAGGTCAAAATCAAAGGGTGCAAAATTTGAACAAAATGTAAAGTAATTGGCATATAGGTTGGACTTGACTTAAGAAACAAGAGTTAATATCCACGTATATGCCAATTTTCAGTTTTTCTTGTCAGGAGCTCCAGGACTATTGAAGAACACTCTTGTGTTATTGATGTTTTCTAATTGATTGTACTTTTAAAGCGGCATAATTCCAAATTTTGGATATTTGAATATTTAGCTAGCAGATTCTTAATTAGTTCCACATCAAAACAATTGATTTCACTGTGTCATATGTACATATACATATATATGTAATACATTGTACAATATTTGTTAAAGGTTTGAAACAAACCATGTTTTTCTTTTCCAGATAGCACAAATGATTGCCTCCCCAGTTAAACTGCCAAGGTCTAAGGCGTGATGCTTACACCAAATTCCCATTGGTCTTGCACCTGGCCTCATTGCTTTTTAGGTTTTAGCCCTTCTGAACCCACTGCCAGTTGACTATTATTGTAGATTTGGTCCCATTTATTGAAACAACAGGGAGTTATCCTGTGAATGCTAAGAAATATTCAATATTTAACTCTCCAACCGAAAAGATTCAATCAGATGTAGAATAAGGATATGCATTAGTAACTAGCAATATAGTACAAAAGATAGCAGGCTTTGCTACTTATTCCGCATGCTTTAGGAGATGCTTACTGTACATACTCAAGTTATTTCAACACCGACCCAGTCTTCCTTACACATAACAGACTTGGCCTACATTTAAAAGGCTTCCATGAGGAATATTAAAAATGACACTATTTTCCCTGCATATCCTTCTAAGGAAAGCATAGATATAGTCAATTGCAACTTTCTTAATGAGACCAGATTCCTTCCTTGCTCTTACAACAGTATTTCCAAGGATATGTACCACCCCAGCATCCCTGCACTCTGTTAAAAACTGCAATTCATCTTTGTCTGTTGGATGTTGAGGAGAACTACAGCTAACAAAGTGACCTGGTTGTTGTTGTGGCGAAGATCTTTCAGAGACAATTGAATCATTGGATGAATCTGCTGATACCATGCCTAAAGAGATTGAATTTCCATTTTCTATGCAGAGAGTAGGAGCATCTTGAGACTGTTGCTGTGATCCACATAGGCTGTACTCAGAATCTGAGAAATTGTCCATCAGTGATTCATTCCTGATAAGTTGGGACAGGGCATCCAAGAGCATTTTCTCAAAGTTGTCATCTTTCTTATGCAGGTCTTTGTAACCATACCTTGCAATGCATCTGAACATATGGAACTCCTTGGGACCAATGCGTCTTACAAGGAAACGTTCTTCTTGAGTAACAATATTTACTGGCAAATACTTCACACAGACAAATACAACCACAGAGTGTATTGCAGGAAGATGAGTAATAAAATGAGAGAAGATGTGTGGCACTCCATTTGCAAGCTCTGTATATACAAGGCCAACCCCTGGAACTCTAACCAAACCAAGGCTTGGGCCTAGACCCAGAATCCATGCCATGGAAACCTTGCTCTCCATTTCAAATTCATATCTTTTCAGTGTACCATAATGCCAGACATACATGATTATTAGGAATACACATGCAATCACAAGTGGAACCCAACCTCCTTGGTTCCGTTTCAAATTGAATAAAACAGCTGAGAAGTATACAAGCTCCACAAACAAGAAAAACCCACAAAATATGAACACTAGCAACCAGTTACTGCGCCACACAATTAACATGATAAGAGCCATCAAAAGTGTTGTCACCAGCATAACACATAAAACTGCAGTACCTGTTTGTAAGAAACCCAATTGCTCATTAAAATCATGAGTATCACAGTCTTCACGAAAATTCTTTGCCAAAAACCACATCAAATACAGAATCATTCTCTGAGGAAAAACCTCTGCTTGGACATTTGATACCGCACAAATTAGAACCAATGTACTTTTACCAAAATATTCACCATAAGTTGTACGTTAAATTATTAGACTCACAAATATACCTGCCTGTATAAATAGTAAATCCTACATTTTCCCTTCCATAATTAGTTTATAAGACATATACTGCTATACAACATGAGAAAAAAAGTTTCCACCTCTTCAAATTTTGCCTGATATGGGAGAAGTTGTTCTAAAATTTTCCTAAACTTATGATGTTCTTGATCAGGAACTTGTCTGAAACTGAATTTCTCTTCATTTTGAAAGTTGGTATTTTTCAACTCTAGAAGGCTTGAGCTGCTCCAACTCTATTTTAAGATTCCATCCACATTATGGATCATAAAAGATCAGGAGTATGGGTTCTAAAGGCACATTCCAAGCACATATTATGATATGTGTGTATGAATATGTTCCATGGTGTTTCTTGGACTGCAGGATGCATTTCTGGGATGGTGAAGATGGGAGGCCTTTTTCTAGCAGATGGCAGGGGATAGCAATTAAAAAATATAGAAATTTTCAATTATTAATATAAAAGGCATTCATCATATATATTATGGAACCATATTACATTAGAGCTGAACTGAGAACTAAGTTACTGGTTTGAGTTTGGGTTTGGCTTTAGGTTCAAGGGTTTGAGCAAATTGTTTTGGGGGTTGGGTTCGTTTTGGGTAAGTTGATACAAAAACATATAAAAATCAGAAATATAGACATATTTGCAGTAGTAATTAAGTTCAAAATACACCACCATAATAATAATCAAACAACATAGAAAAATACACCACCATATTTATAGTCAAATATTAGTGAAACTTGAATATCATGATATAGATTAAAGTTAAAAAATAATAATGTCAAGTGTCAACAATCAGCCATCATTGATTATTGATCAAATATCATATGGGTCATCAAAAATATCATCATGACCATCCATATTAAATGATGTATGTAGTGGTAGAAGAACCACAAATAGTGCCATTGGCGCTGGCACGAGCACTACGACGCACTGACACTAGCACTCTCGTAGTCATCGGCAACATCAAGTGTAGCAAAGAGGATAGTGGAAGCATCCAAGTCAAGATGCTCTGGCTCAATATCCCACTTTCTTGTGTCCCCTTCTTTGTAGGCACTTTCTTTGTGTGTAAGGAGTTGTAAGTTTGAATAACACCAAGTCCTCTGCCCTTTTTGAATGTAGTCTATTGTGCTTTATTGAGTGGATAGAATATGTGCTCCAATTCCTCTCAGATGAAGATGAACTAGCAACCTATTAAGACCAAATTAGATAGTTAAGAGTTACAAAATTTAACTAATTAAATTTAAAAATATAAAATATGAATAAAAATTATAAAACTTAAAAGATAAAAGATTTTGACTATAAACTTACTTGGGATAAAATTTTGATTGCAAGAGGTTGTAGGTACATTTATGCTTGGCCATGGAAGTACCACCAACTATGAGCATTGACCATGTATTTGTCTCAAAGAGCATCAAGACCACAATCACTGGAGCATACAAAACCCATGAACTCAGCCCTCACTATAGCACGTCGGTCATGATCAGTGAAGATTCTATGAAGTGCTGCCATGTACCCTTGAGCCACTTCAACATCTCTATATGGGGCGACTCTCGTTGTCACATAAAGGAGCTGAGCACTATAGTATTTGGGATTCAATGCAAAAGCAAAAAGATGCAATAAAGTGGTCATTTTGTTCCATCTCTCTACAATGATTTTGTGTACTTCTTTGAAGAACTTTTCTTCAAGATCTTGCTCTTTTGCATTGTTGATGGTTTTCATCTTCTCAATTATTGAGTCAATTTCATCATATACTTCACCCAAACAAGGTTTATCCATGTCAGTATAACGGATCATGCTCAATATGGGTTCAGTGAAACTAAGGAGATACTCAACACAATCCCATCAAATGTCATATAGGATCATTTTCTTAATCTTTGTTGCCCTTGCAATGCTAGATTTCCTCCATATGAACCAATTAGGGCTGAAGACCATGTAGGAGAGTAACTCACAAATCTTCACAAGTTGTCTTAACACAATTGTTTTGGAGGCAAAACGAGTTTCAACAACCTGTTCGAAAATCAAAATAAAATAAAATTTAAATTTACAAAAATTAAAAAATTAAAATTAAAATAAAATTAAAAATATTACTAAAGTGAAACATGCTCATTATTTAACTTACCTTCAACAGCTCCAGTTTTGAGAATGCTCTGAATATGCCTTGTGACATATGGTGGTTGGTGATGAACATTTGGATGTCTTCAGCGTCAACATACACCTGTTTGATCCAATCAATTTTGTTGCCAATTTTTTGTAGCATTAGGTTGAGGGAGTGGATGGCACAAGGTGTCCAAAACAATGTATGAATACTGCTCCTCAACCAATACTAGCCTTAGGCGGGGCCTGAGGGGCTGCTGCCCGGCCACATTGTGGAAAGGGGCAGTACCCCCCATAGGGAGGCAGGGCCCAAGGGTTTGTCTGTAATGTCCCTTTTTGGGAAATTCTTACCCTAGAAACATAAGTAAATGTAGTTAGGGTTACAACTTATCAACTAAATGCATTAGGAAAGATAAATCTTGGTTTTGGTCATGCAACCATGTTAGATAGTAACGCAATATAAAACATATAAGAGTTATCATTTATCCATATAACATATCAAAAATGTAAGAAATATTCTTATCTACTTGCACAATACAATTATATAAGACAAACCACATCATGTTCAAGGTGACTCAACCATAGATAGGGATTGGATGGGAAAGCTAAGTCCGCCCAAAGCTCTCTTCCTAAGCCCAAGAGCGGATATACCATCCCTCTTGGCTCCCGATGGCATGACACTCAGTCATCCGATTCGGGGAGTGGCATTCTTAGGGGATACACTTGTACTTGCTTTCCTTATCCATCCTCATCATCTCCTAACTATGATGGAGAGTTCCTCAAGTTGATCCAACCATGCAATAGTTTGGAGGAAGGATTTCCATAGGAGGCCCGTAGATGCTCTATCTACGCCCAAGAGCGGATATCACCCCCTTGGTTCCTAATGGCATGACGCTTAGTCATCCGATCCAGGGAGTGGCGTACCTAGAGGAGAAATCTAGTACCTGCTCAACCTATCGGCTCCTCCCCTCAACCATCTACATGATTGTTTGATGATACAAAATTATGATGAGAATATAAAATACACAATCGTGTGAGAAATTATGATAGAATATATCACAAAAATATAGTTAGGTATCCAATTCAAAATAAACATATCAGCAATTCTATAAGTTATTAAGAATAAATAGTAGCACGCATAACTTTATTATTCCAAAATGACATCAATAGAAATGAGCAACATCAACTAGAATAAATATCATTATGTATAAATTCTTATTCTACCACATTATCATTTAAATTCATGATATATTCACTAAACATTAATATCTAAACTCATGATGTATTTATCGAACTCATTATTTAAATTTATAAAGTATTTATATTCATTATTTAAATTTATTAAATATTTACTTTTATACTTACTTTTATTAAAATGCACAAGTTAGGATACGGGATTTTGTATTTACCAAGCAATTAACTTGTAAATGAAACTTTCCTTTAGGACTTGCACACATCATGCATAACGAACAAATACCACACAGATCCTTGATCATAGTTAGATTAGATAATTCAGGTTGTACAT
The DNA here is from genome assembly GCA_007258455.2 of Sequoia sempervirens. Taxonomy (NCBI): domain Eukaryota; kingdom Viridiplantae; phylum Streptophyta; class Pinopsida; order Cupressales; family Cupressaceae; genus Sequoia; species Sequoia sempervirens. The sequence continues at coordinate 14,523 of VDFB02215895.1, forward strand.
ATTAAGAATAAGGGAGATGCATTACTACCCTAGTGTATTTAAATGAAAACATCACCTTCTTATATAACCTATTACTATGTATTGAATAGATTTTTGTCCTTCCCTCTTTCCTAACCCCAGTGAAGGATGGTAGAATTTTTGTGCCAAGGGTGTGCGAAACAATCTCCAAGTGGACTCCCTCAAGGTTTCCTACCTATCTTGGGACCATCCATCAAGTGACCGAATTACCCCGCCTCTCCCTCCACAAACTCCCTATCCTCAATTGGGTATTAGCAAAAGTGAGTATGCTAAAAAATCCATTCTTATATTAAAGAATCATAATTGCTTATAAGGTTCAATAATTGCTGCAAGCATCATTATTAGACAATCGTAAATAATATCTATATATATTTTATATAAATATATGTTTATCCATCATTGTTCCTCATTATCAATTTATATATATATATATATAAACATATCCATATATATTAAAATATATATATATATATATATATACTTATAATATTAATTTATTATATTTGAATTCTCAATTCATTTACTAAGCTGATTATTTAAATACAGAAATACTTACTGTTGATGTAATTTTTGTGACCACACCAATCAACAGAACGAAGTTGTCCGAAGGCTACTCCATTCTCTCTTGATCAAAGAATCCCGTGCGCTAAGATTGCTAGTAAGATCGCACGTTCAACTCCAAGGTTCCGAAATGCTTTGGAATACCCTTAGTAGGTTCGTTGTGATTTGTTGTTTTTCACGAGGGGACTTACACAATCATTCAAAAGGTTTGCAGTTGACAACAAGTTGAAGATTTGAAGGGGATTTAGCGTTGATGTATGACTTTTCCTAAAACTAACCAAAATTATGCGGAATTGAATGGCTGTAGAGATTAGAAAATTACGTCCTAGT
>VDFB02215895.1:25844-155262 GCA_007258455.2 Sequoia sempervirens
AATAAAGTCTCCCAACGGACACTCTATCCTCTCTTGAACAAAGTATTCAGCATGCTAAGATTGCGAGTAAGATCATGCTTTCAACTCCAAGGTTCCTTAAGTGCGAATAGGCTCAGTTTGGCTCGATGTGATATTGCTGGTATTTTCAAGGGGACTTACACAATTGTTCGACGGCTAACAACAAACATTAGACTAAGGGCTTTCGTGCAATTCAAATGATTTGGCAAGTGAGCACGGGTTTCCTAATTCTAACTGGAAATGAACTGAATTAAAAAGGGGGGTAGGGCCTAAGAAGTTAATCTTCTATCTAAGGATGGGACGTGGGATCAATCTTGACAAACTTCGACCAGACTCTGCTCCGCCTCACGTTGGACAACTTACACAAAGTCGGTGCAATCTTCAAGGGAATGGCAAGAGGTTTTCAAATTATAACTCAGCATGTAAGCACCATCAAAACGACGCATACAAACACATGAATCACAATCGAAGTTAAGTTTGTAAAGTTTTCCAGTTGACCACACAAGGCAGACCTGCCGTCAGCAAGCCGCTAGTGGTATGGATGAAATGAAGTTGTCTCAATTAACACCACAAGTCCACAACTAACATCTACTTGCATGATAATGAAAGCTATTTTACTTTAAGCTACTTGAAAGATGCTACGTGAATTGGAAGGACGAAGAAGCCTCAACAACTATTCACAACAAAGAAGGATTCACCATCAATGAAAAATTCTTTTATTATGAATGCATACATGACAACTTCTTACAAAGTATCCAAAGGGAAGACTTTCCTTACTTTTCAATCTACACTACTTTACTTTCTATTCTATGAACTTCTCTCTACTCCTCTAAGCTCTGCTTCTAATCTAATGGATTACAAATGAGGGGGACTCCCCCTTTATATAGCTAGCCAAGTCCCAAAAGACGGCTAGGGTTACAATCAATAGAGTGGCCAGAATCGTGCCACCTCAGCCCTAAACAAGATTTGCCCTAAAAATCGCCACAAAGGAGAGTGGGGTAATAAATGCGCCATAATGTCCACCATCATCCTTCTAGAAGATTCCGCTTGTAGACGCGTTCGCACTGTCCTTGATCTTCTTTCTTGGCGTTGCTCTTCAACTTCTTTGTCAATTGAGCTAACACTTAGCCAATTTCTTGCAACTTTTTCTTCCTTCATGTGAAACTTATAACTTTATCTTCCTCCGAAGGTTGTAATATCATCGTGCTTCACCACTTCCAGACATCGTGCTCTGGCCTCGACATTCCTCCTGCAAAACAAGCGAGGAGAGGAGTGTCAGAACATTTCATAATATAAATCCAACTTACCTACCAAGATTCTCACGTTCATCGCTTCCACTAGCCAATTTCTGCTTTCTTCATGATTCTTCATGCCTTAGCCAAATTTTATCTTCCTCAAGGGCGTATCATTTTTGAGAAATTCATTTCACTAACTGGAGCTCTGATACTCAATTTCGTTCATCTCTGACTCTGGAAGATTAGTCCCACGAAGAACTTGAGCAAATTCACCTAGGCAGTTTCTTTCAAATTCATCCGCTGAGGCATATTTTTATCTTGAAAACACATTTTCTTCACATTTGCCTTAGAAATTTTTTAAAATTTCCCTTAGGAAAATTTATCAACCTGGTGCCCACTAAAAATCTTCACCTCAGAATTCCTGGCAAGCTGTGGAGGACTTTAAAATCAACTCCTCATCGATAATCTTCAATACCCAGAAGAAAATTTTCTCTAGAACGCATCGAATTCATGGGTCCCCAAACGAACGGGTTCATTTAATTTTCTTGAATTTTGGAACTTTAGAAAATATTCTTTCATCAAATTTATTTCATTTCTTCACCCTGGAGCGTATTTCTTTACTCTGACTTGAAAACTTTTATCAACCTCGTGAAGGTGGCAGTCACTGACCTCACCTGTGGCAACTCTGCTCATGTTTCAGGAAAATTCCATCACCTCTCCAGACTTAGGCGTTTTTTTTAAGGAGAAAATATTTTTCCTTAGAAAAAATTTAAATCATCTTGGAAATTTTGCCTTGGAGAAATTTTATTCAACTTTGTCTGTGAAAATATCAACTTCACTTAGAAATTTTTTTCATGAAGGCGCCTAGCACATTTTATCTTCCACTCACCATCTTGGATTTTATTTCACACTTAGAAAATATTTTTGAAGCTCCAATGCCTTAGAAAAAATTTCCACCACTCATCTCATATTTTATAGCAATTTCCCAACGCCTTAGTAATTTTTTATTTCATGACCACACTTACTCTTCACTTGGCGCATATCTCATAGGCAAGAGAATGGGCGCATATTGCATGTAGAGGAGGATGGAATTTCCAACGCCCTTTGACCTTGTTGACTCCTTCCTTAGCTTGAGCGCATTTTACATGTAGAGGAGGATAAACTTTTTAAACGCCATCATGTGACTTTTCAGCTTCTCCGTTTTTGTCTCCATATGACCCCATTTGGGCGCATTTTACTATGTGTGAAGGATGAGAATGTTTGACCCCTTTTGACTTTGCATGGGCGCATTTGTGTGAGAGAGAAGAATCTTGAATCCCCAACGCCTTGGCATGTGACTCTTCACCTTCATCATTTTGTCTTCATATGGCCTCAAATGGGCGCATTTTGGGGTGAGAGGAGGATAAGTTTTGTTGACTACTTTGACTCATTGCCGCATGGGCGCATTTGAACCTTTGAGGAGGATGGATTTCATACTTAGCAATTTTCCTTGACTTTCTTATGAGGTGGGCGCATTTCAGCATGTGAGGAGGATAAACTTTGTTGACCTTTTGACCTTCTTGCTTGCTGGGCGCATTTGATCTTGCATGAAGGATGGCGCATTTGGGGGGTGGAGGAGGATGAACTCCAGACTTAGAAAATTTTGCCATCAACTCTCTCAACTTGGGCGCATTTCACAGGGGGTGGAGGATGAAGTTTATACTTTGAACTTTTTTCATGCTAACAATCTCCCTTGGGCGCATTTTGAGGTACCTGCAGGATAAAAATTGTTGACTCCGTTTGACTTTCCCAGTTTTAGGCGCATTTTGGCCCGTGTGAAGGATGAACTTCATTTTCCAAAATTTTCCACGCCTCCTCATCAACTGGCGCATTTTGCTAGGCCTGCTGGATGAAGTACCAGACTTAGAACTTTTTCATCATTTTTTTGCCAGTATTCCATGCCCTGCTATTTATAGTAAGCCTTCTCATTTTTGCACTTCTGAAGCTCGGAACGACCTGAAATTTCGCACACCGCCTCCCCATAGCCTTGTTGTCCTGTCGACACTGCCATTTTTAATCGCCCTGCTATTTTTAGCATGTTTCTGAAGGTGGTTTACTATAAATAGTAACCTCATGTTTCTGATGGCTCCACTGCTCCGATTAACTTGAAATTTGAATGAGGCGCTCCTCACCACGTGACTTGTTGGCTGACACCGATGCATGCACTCAATTTACTATTTTTAGCCAGTTTCCAAATTGACTTACTATAAATAGTAAGTGCTCCGTTTGACTTGAAATTTTACCAGCAGATAGCCTGAAGGACGCTGATCGCGGTGGTTTACACCGGTTTTCGAAAATTCTGACTTTTTATGCCTCTTTTTGGGTCGAAGCTAGAAACCCTAATTCGCTCCGCATGTATATCAAATGAACTCTGTTTCTCTTTGTTTTTGTGGCACTGCGATCAGCTCGTGATTACAAACTTCTTTGGGGAGGCGGTACTTGGGGACACACTGCTAAAATATAGGATTCCTTGCGAATATCTCCGTTTGCATGTCCTTTCCTCCTTGAAGCTCTCGAAAAACCATGGGAATCACCCAGGCATGCAAAGAAACCACGACATACAAAACCACAAAAATATCTCAGGCTGAATTTTGAAAGTTATGATCTCGTCTTACATGTTATACCGTTGCGAAGGTCTCGAAAAACCCAGAAGGAATATGCAGACATGCAAAGAAAAACTCTGCATCTGCACCCTGAAATTTGCTCCGGAAGCTAGGCTGCTAAAAATAGTAAGTTGTCCATTTTCGCTCTCAAATTTTGCCGCGAGTAGCTGGCGTGCTCACGAATGCGGTGTATTTGTCGGAATCTCAAAATAGTGACAAATTGCCTGAATTTCACACTTACTAAAAATAGTAAGTTACCTCAGAATCGATGAAAATGTAAGACTGCTGGAAACATGTTGACAACAATGTTAAGCTCAATTTTCAATTTATTGACTTTATTCGACCTCAAACTGACCAGGAAGACCCAAACCCTAATTTTCAGACTTAGCCAAATTCACGCTGAAGCTTGTAGACGGGAACGTCCCCGGAAAGGTAGATAGAAAAGAGACCGACAGAAAGAGAGAGAGAGAGAAAACCAAAGCCAAAAGACGAGAATGGGGCAAAAATTAGAGGGTCCCCATCTTGAATGGGGCGATGTGTGAAAAGGTCACAACATGAACCTAGGTAGTTGTGATAAGTTGTCTCATGTCATATGATTAAGACACTTGTCATAATCTTATGACATTTTGTATCTCACCTTGGCTATATAACCAAGGGGTCTCTACTACATTGTACCAATCCAACATTGAATCATAATTGATAAGAATACAGTTTATTCTTGTCATATTTAGATATTCTCTCTTTGTGCTTTCCATTTTGCCTCAAGATCTTGGAAGGCTACCTCCATAGCCAATTCTAACATGGTATCAGAGCCAGACTAGGCTAGGAGTCCCAGGCGCAACAAATGGGGTGCAACAAATGAGAGGTCCTAGGTTCAAGTCCTAGCTGGTCCATGAATGCAAAAATTCTAACATGGTATCAGAGCGGGTTAGGTGCCTTGGGTTAGCCATTTTTTGAAAGATTTTGGTAAATCTTGAAAAGTTGAGTATGCTATTCTCTTGCATTGTATGATGATTTGGAGAATAAAAAAAACTTGATAGAAATACTAGATTTGGGGGAGGGAAGGGGGGGTTTGTCGCTCGTTATTGCAAGTTCAAATCAAAGCTTGTTGGTGCAAATCTGAGTTCACCATTGAATTCAAAAGGTTCGAGAAAGTTGGTTTTGCCTTTTGTTTCATCCAAATTGAACTTATGAGGCCAAATCTATGAGGGTTTGCAGCTGAAGAGTGGTTGCTAGATCCAGAAGGTAGTTGCATTTTTGGAGCATTTTGGGTCAAATCTGACCCTGTGATTGCATCCAGAAGGGCCAAAAACCTCAGAACGATTGTTAATTCATTGAATTCAAAGCAGTTGTTCGTTGAGGCAAATTTTTTTTGCCCAGGGAGTCATACGGCCCCCCAGGTTGCCATTATTGCGCATGGTACAATTTTTTTTTTTAAATAATAAATTCATATTTTTTTTGCGATTAATTTTTTTTTCAATTTTTTTTTAATATTGCAGAAAGTTTCTTTTTGTAAAAGTTATTTGAAAAGTTTTTCTTTAATAAAAAAAAAGCTACAGATTCTACAACATACTATACTCTGCGTACCGCAGAGTACCAGGTGTCCACTTGTGTGCCACACTACGCCATCTCATCACCCCCACGGGCCCCACATCTTTGCACCGGGCGCTGCAATTTATAAAAACCGGTCAATAAAATTTTTGCTGGATTGTTGAAAAGCCGGTGAAAAGATTCCTAGGTGAAAGATTCTAGGAGAATATTTCGAGCTCGAGCATATTTCATCAGCCAGGGAGAATATTTTTTTCTGACGGGCTTGTAGCCATCAAATTTAAGCCCATGAATTGCTGATGTCAATGCCATGTCAGCACTCCTAAAAAAATTTTGCCCCCCTCACCATTGGCATTTTCAATTTTGCAGTCCAACTTTGAAGCTTCATATCTTGCTCATTTTAACTTCTTTTTTCGAGCAATTTTTTTTTGATTCGAGCTAATTTTTCGTACTCTATGCAATGGTGCAATCAGATTTTGGTTTGGTGTCTAGATTTTCCAAAAATTGCAAATTCTCAAAGGTGTTGTTGCTTTGTTCTCATTTTGGGAACTTTAGGAGCTCATATCTTGCTCCTACGGTAACATTTTTGGGTGCAGTTTTTTTTGAAAGTGAATAATTTCTTATGTAATTTTTAGTGGTATGATTAGATTGGTCTCATTTTGTACCAAAATTGTACTTGATTCTATGGCCAAATTTGGCATTTGCACACACTAAGATCAAGTCTAGCTTGCTTTTTTTGGCATCTAGCATTTGTAAACACACTAAATATAAAGTGCTAAATCAGATATTTCTTGGGGAGTTTCATTATTGAGTAATTTGGGGGGGTAATCTTTTGCCTTTGTTGGCTTATGTCTTTTTGTGACTAAATTGAGGAGTTTAATATGGGCATAAAAATTCATCTTGCTGTAATAAGGTTAAATCAATGGAACTTTATGTCTTGGCAAGATGGAATCCTAACACATTGTAGGTGGCTTAATCTTTTGCCATATCTCTATGGACTAGTTCCTAAACCTTCATCAACATGGAAGAGAGTTGTGTGGGACTTCAAAATAGAACATATCCTGGGAGTAATTGGTTGTAGTTGTGATATTGATACAAAAATGACTATTGATGGTATTGAGATACCTTGTGACCTTATGACCAAACTTTGGGAAATGTATGGAGACTTGAATGGACCTCCATTCCCAGAGGATCCTGTTGTGGATTGTCTTGTTCCACTTGCAGAGTTTCGACCTATTGATGATAAAACAGCTGAAACACTTGCTCATTGGGAAAGTTACGGTAGTTTTGTTGACACAGAACCTTCTCCTTCTCCTCCTACAAAGATCTCTATTGAGACTTCAGGTTCTATGGCTCTTAATCCAGATTTAGAGGGTTCATCTTCTTCATCTATGAGTCAGCATCTTGAGGTTGGGGGATCTTGTAATCTAGCATTGGTAGAATCATCTACTGTTGTACCTAAGGATGCTTGTGATTCCATAGTTTTGGTTCCTTGTGATTTAGTGCAGCAGGATCCCCACTGCCTTTCAAATTTGGCTATTTTGGATGGCTTCTTGACAGGTATTTCAGACTTGTTTGTGGAGTCTCATATTGCAGATTTGGGGGACATCATCGATAGCATTCATCTTCTCTTTGATGGAGAAGATCCTTCTTCAGTTGTTGCAAGGGAACACTTTGACACTCTTGTTCATTCTCTACATAATCATTCTTTGCAATTTGACGTGACTATAGATACTTTTGGACAGCATTTGGAGGAGGCTTCTTTGTCTTCAAAGGGGATATCATTGTCTTTGGATTGTGTTCTACATTCATCTCTACTAGATTCTGGATTTTCCTCTTCAACAGTGTGGCCTAGAATGCCTGTTTGGAGTGTGACAACTTTCAACATCGACATGGAAACACTTGAGCATGCTTCAGAGACATCATCTCATATCATCCATATTCTTGACATCCTGCATACTATCTTGGTTTTGTTTCTTCCTAAAGGGAGGAATGTTGTTCGGCAAGATTGGATCATAATTAGCATTCAATGTCGAGATTCTACCATCATTGCAGGAGACTCAACATTGAGGGGGGGCTGCCTTGTCTCTCTTCTTCTTCTCTCGTATGGGGGGGTCTTTTTCTTCACATGGGGTTTTGGCCTTCTCATTCTTCATTGAGAGTATTTGTTTTTTATATTTCATCTCTCTTTTGGGGAGTTTGTCCCACTAGGTTTTCTCCTTTTCTCTAATTGTGAGAGATTTCATTTGCATTTGTATATGGGTACCTAACATGGCCTCGTAGCCGGGACCCATCTTTGTGTCGTTTGCATAATAATCGGCTACTCCCTAAGTTGCACTTAAGGGGGCGTGTTGGTGTAAATAGAGTCTTGTACCTAGTTAATTCATTAGTAGGGGACTTATTTACATGTTAAGTTTACTTAGGTCCTAGGAAGGAATCTTTCTAGAAGGTGTTAGTTGTCATTAGTTATCTTATCTTTTGACTTGTAACACATGTGAACTTAGGTAGTTGTGATAAGTTGTCTCATGTCATATGATTAAGACACTTGTCATAATCTTATGACATCTCGTATCTCACTTTGGCTATATAACCAAGGGGTTTCTTCAACATTGTACCAATCCAACATTGATTCATAATTGATAAGAATACAGTTCATTCTTGTTATATTTAGATATTCTCTCTTTGTGCTTTCCATTTGGCCTCAAGATCTTGGCAGGCTATCTCCATAGCCAATTCTAACAACCTTTTCTTTCAATAAAAAACTCTAACCCTAAAACCTAGGATTATGGTTAGGGTTTAAGAAGTTTCACAAAAAAAGTTGAAAAACTCTACCTCTATCTTGTTGCAATTGAAAAATATGTGAAATGAGGTTTTGAAGGAGCAATATCGAATATGTTTTGCCATGCCTTAGTTTGATGATCACAAAATGTGTGGTTTGATGTTTATGATCACTGGAGAAAGTTTGAATTTTTTTTATTGCTGTTTGAAAATGAAAAAATGACAATTTGTTTTTTTTTGAGGGGTTTATAGGAGAAAATCCGCTACTAATTTTTAAAATCTGGCATTTTTTTAATAAAATGCACGTTTTTCAAATTTTCTTGGTTTTTGATGGTTTTACTATGTTTGACCTAGTTTTGATTAGCATTGAGTGGTTTATTGAATAAGTTGGGCAAACTGGTTTTGATTGGCATGGGAAATGTGGTCGTTGGTAGGCATTCGTTGTCATGCCCCCAAAATTTGAAATGTAAATAAATTTATAAATAAAATAAAAATAAAAATATAAAATAAATATTAACAATAAATTAAATTTATTTATAAATATAATAGTAAATAATAATATATTAACATAAAATATATAGACATAAAATGATACATGTTGAAAGCAGCAAATAATCAAAAGTCAATAAAAGACAAATAAATAAAGGCAATGCTGGGTGGAGAATAGGACAAAATAACGCAAATGACAAGATAGCACCTATTCTAATCATAGAAGGCAGCGATAAATATTATATGAAGCAGCGATGATATAAAGGCAGCGATCAGTGGTATTTTAAAATAAGCAGCGGTTAGTTTGATATAAAATAGACAGTTATCTCTAATAAAGGGGTGTGATCTCTCCTACCAAGGGCAGCGATCCATCTCAAGGGGCATGATAAGAGTTGTATCTTTATCAATAATTGTTTGATAAGTTTGAAACGGATATATAAGATCAAATGCAATTCAGATTTGAGGAGGGGGGGAGAAAGAAAAGGATACGAAAGCTGATATATACTTCTGACTTCTGAGTATAACGGCAGAAAAAGGGGAATCATAGAGGAGAAAATAAATAAGGAAGTCTAATATCTTTGGAGTGCAGCAGCAAATGTAATCAGGAAAATTAACTGAATATTTTCTGAGAGAAGAGGAGAGATATAATATGCAGATCTAAGGGAAAGAGATATGGAGATCTTAAAGAGGCAGATGCAAATTTGGAAGAGATATAGAAGGAACATCAATAGAGGAAATAAAGCAGCCAACTGGGAAAATCGATTGGATTAAGTATTAGTGCAAGACTATACATATATGAACTGTAAGTTTAATACAATTATGAATGCATAAATAGAATATATATATATATTCATGCAAAGGTAACTATTATAAATTGAAATCAATTAGAAATATATATATATATATATATATGTATATACATCTATATATATATATATGATTATGCAATAATGATTCTTGCAGCAATTATTGAGCCTTAAAAGTAATTATGATGCTTTAATATAAGTATGGAAAATAGATTCCTATTTATTTGACTCATAGTAACGATATCCTTTGAGTGTTAAGAATAAATCATCGATTAAGGAGAAGAAACATACAGACCAGGAGACAGAGGAGAATCTATCCAGCTCATCCCCACAGATTACTGTTATCAGATATGGAGATCTTAAAGAGGCAGATGCAAATTTGGAAGAGATATAGAAGGAACATCAATAGAGGAAATAGAGCAGCCAACTGGGAAAATCGATTGGATTAAGTATTAGTGCAAGACTATACATATATGAATTGTAAGTTTAATACAATTATGAATGTATAAATAGAATATATCTATACATACATATATTCATGCAAAGGTAACTATTATAAATTGAAATCAATTAGAAATATATATATGTATATAAAATATATATATATATTTATATATATACGATTATGCAATAATGATGCTTGTAGCAATTATTGAGCCTTATAAATAATTATGATGCTTTAATATAAGTATGGAAAATAGATTCTTATTGATTTGATTCACATTAACGATATCCTCTGAGTGTTAAGAACAAATCATCGATTAAGGAGAAGAAACATACAGACCAGGAGACAAAGGAAAATCTATCCAGTTCATTGCCACACTGGGAAAATCGATTGGATTAAGTCTTAGTGAAAGGCTATACTTATATGCATAGTTGGCAGACTCGCAGAAAACTCGCCGAGTTTTCAAAAACTTGCGAGTTTTTTTTAAAACGAGTTTTTTTGAGTTTAACTCGCAAGGACGAGTTTTTCCGAGTTTTTTCAAAAAACTCGTGAGTTTTTGCCGAGTTTTTCGAAAAAACTCAGCTTTGCAAAAAAAAAATATTTTTTAAGTTTCTGAGTTTTTTCGAGTTTTTGGCGAGTTTTAAAAAACTCTCCAATTTTTGGCTTGGCGAGTTTTTCTTTGGGGCGAGTCTTCCAACTATGCTTATATGAACTGTAAGTTTAATACAATTATGAATGTATAAATAGAATATATCTATACATATATATATTCATGCAAAGGTAATTATTATAAATTGAAATCAATTAGAAATATACACACACACACACACGATTATGCAATAATGATGCTTGCAGCAATTATTGAGCCTTATAAGTAATTATGATGCTTTAATATAAGTATGGGAAATAGATTCTTATTTATTTGATTCACGCTAATGATATCCTCCGAGTGTTAAGAACAAATCATCGACTAAGAAGAAGAAACATACAGACCAGGAGACAAAGGAGAATCTATCCAGTTATGTTGGAAATGTTGTCATTGATGTCAAAGGCATATAAGAGATTGTTAGAATTACGTCATTGATGCCAAAGGAATACAGACAATGTTATAGACAAAGTCAAGTTATTGATGCCATGAAAGAATGTTGTCACAAAGAAGTCATTGATGTCAAAGGTAGATTGATAGAAAGATTGTTAATGAATGAAAGAGTTCTCATCATTATCGTTGATCTCAAATGGGATCTATGTCAAAGGACATCAAAGATAGTACAATGATCAAATTTAGAAGGATCAGCAATGAGAGAAGGCAGCAGAAGGAAGATATATGAGAGATAGCAAATGTGCTACTTGCAAAGGAGCAAATGATCAAATGAGAGAGGAGCAATTGCCGTTGCATGATACATGCATTATATAAATACCATCGGGTCCCTATTTCAAACATTGTCGCCACCCAAGCGTATCGTATCATGGATCCATTATTTATAATTAAATGTAAGACCATTATGGTCAATCTCTATTGTCAAGAGGATATTGCTAGCTGTAGTATTTGACACGGAGATCATTTGGAAATTGCCAGAGGGATCGAATCATTCGCCTGATTGAAACGATTAGAGTGTTGAATAAAAATGCACATAGGTGGGCTGCCGTGGAAGGTTAAGACCTGATGTGGAGTCATGGACAGAATCGTATTAACTAGCTTCCAAGCAGCGTTGAATATGTCAAAGGATCGAATGCATTATCTATGCCTTTTTGAAAATAGCGCTTATATTTGTAATGGCAGCAATTATATTGGCAGCGATTATTTTATAAAAGACAAAGTTTATACAAAGAACATTCAATACAAATCAAGGAAGAGGTGTAACTATTTTACAAGCCCGATAACAAAAAGAGATTAAAGTTATGAATCGGTTTAATTAATACCGATGGCAAGAGATAATGTTTGTTTAAAAAGATTCAAAGATTGTAAACATTTGATTAAGTTGGAATTAGCTTTAATAAAAAGACGTCTCCCTTGGATAGAGACGCATCTATTATGATGCATTTCCTCTCTTCATAAGAGGTAATAAGATATAAAGATGCAGATTTAAGGAACAAGAAAAGTGGTACGTGGGAAGAGAAAAGTGGTACGTGGGAAGAAAAAGGTTATATCACCCAAACACGAGCAGATGAAAAAGAAGGAAGACATATCATTCAACAGATCTGCAAATTAGAAGATAAGAAGATCATTGTAAGGAGTATCGAATGAATATTTTTTCTGAAGACAGTGAAGTGTGTGTTAAAATGCATATCATCTGAAGAATGTAAAGTGTTGGAGTTTGGAATAAAGGATATATCATCAAATATAGAAAAGTGTTGAGTGAAATGAATATAATCTGAAGATCATTGTAAGAAGATTCGAAGAATGGAATTTATTGAATATGATTTTTGATTAAGAAAGGAAGAAGAATTAGTGTGCTGTGTGTGTGTGTGGAGATTAGATGATCTATCATATAAACACCAACGCAAATGTATGAAGGAAATATTGAAGTGAGATGTATCGAATGAATATCTTTTGAGTATAAAGAGAAAGAGTAGCACTATGAAGTGCAGATCAGATTTATTCTAAGAATATAAGCGTGAATAAATGATTATCATTTGAGTGTGAGGTGTGAAGTTAAGAAGAAAATCATATGAACACCAGCAGATCTAAAAGCAATATATGCAGATATATGAAGAAGATTGGATCAGAGTTGTGAAGCGTGATTAAGCAAAATTATGGAGTGTATTTGGGCAGACATATGAAGCATATATAGGCAGATGATAAAGAGGAATCTAAGGAAAATTTCTGAGTATGGAAGTGGAGAATGAGAACATAGAGTCAAATTAGGAGATGAAATATTTTGTGTGAACACTAAAGAGAACTTACAAAGAAGTTAGGTTGAGATAAAAGACAAATCTTTATAGCACATTGTAGAAGAAGACTTCAGCAGATTGAGAAGAGAATTGTGAAGAAAATTGAAGGCAATACAAGGGCAAGTTTATTGCATATTTGGTGAAGATCAGAATTGTCAATCACTCGTTGAAGAAGCAACATTGAAGGTGGAACATTATTCTTTCAATTATCATCTTTGCTAAGTTGGTGCTTGGCAAGTGGGGGTTGGTGCCTACGAATGTTAGGGGTTGATACTCCTTGTAGGTTGGTGCCTATTAAATCAGTTTAAGGGCTTGGTGCCTATTAAACTAGTTGGTGATTTAAGTATGTTGGTGCCTACACTCATTGTAAAACTCATATATAATTCATATAGTACATTATTTGTACTGTGGTTTTATCTCATAAGGGTTTCCACGTAAAATCTTGGTGTCAACTTGTTCATTTTGTGATATTCTTGCATAGTTGATTTTGTACTAGAAGTTAAAGTTGATAAAAGTTATAAGGGTAAAAGTTTGTTGATATACTGATTCACCCCCCCCCCCCCTTCCACCCCCTCAGTATATCTTTGTGCTCTTCAAGTTCATCGCCATAGATTACTATTATCAAATATATCCTATATTCAAGTGTATTTACTGCAAATCATTACTTACATACGTACACATACTGCCTATATGATAATAAGAATATTTAATGAATGATTTCTTGTATATGATGTGCTTGATTGTTTGAAACCCAACTTGCGGGATGGGCTTGAGGAAGCAAGAAAGCCTAGATCCCACTCAAGATATCCACCCAATCCCATAGAGAGGATGGGCCATGGAGGGGTGGTAAGTGCCAAGAGCCGCTCGCAAGCTCTGCCCATTCCCTCAAGTTGGCATGTGTCTTCCGGGAGTCGTGGTTTGATGGGGAAAGTAGGTACAAGTCACCAAGGGGGAGAGTTGTGGTATACAACCTCTTAGGCTTGGTATATGGCTTTGGGCAGACCCATCATGTCCCTTCTCCCTCAATTTTAATTTGCATATAGTGCCTATGTGGTGAATGTAGGATCCCAATCCAAATTCATTAAAAGATATTTATTTAATAATGTGAAACCCTAACCGTAATTGGTTGCAATTTGTGATCAATAGGCGAATTCTAGGGAAAATCAAGATAGGGGACATTACATCCACAATTAAATGTAGTTTTTTCTTGGGTTTTGCTATTAGGGTATATATCGTATGCCATTCTCTTCTCATTTTGACAAATGGACAATGGTTTGATTTTGCAACCCAAATCAATTTTATATTCAAGATGACACAAGGAAGTCTCAACTCAACATCTAGAAAAAATGTCAAGCTAAACTAGAGAAAAAATAAATTCATTTACCACTCTGATTATTATTGAGCTTATTGGTTATTTGAGTATTCCATTGTCCATACCATCTACAATTTTCACAACTAATATTTTTGTTTTATGTGATGAACCTTAGCTAAATATTTATGTAAAAACAATTAGATTTGAAATATTGTATTAAGTTTCAGCTGAAGTGATTAAATCTGAAAGACACAAGGCACTTTCATATAGACTTGCTCATTTAAACTAGCTGAAATAGAATATTTCATTAAAGTAGTACATTCAATGCTTACAAAGGTTTGCTACTTCAATTGTTTTCTAATAACAAAGATTACAATGGATCTCAAATATTAAATATATTTAGAATGTTGAAAACCCAAAAGTGAAGTCCACTAAGCTTGAGGTGTAGATGCAACCTCTATGTGAAGTTGCCTTTATTAAAATAATATTTAGCTATTTATTTAATGGTCACCTCTTTGTATATTCTGTAAATTAGCTGTTTAGATTTGTTTCTATTTTTTTCTTCGATCCTCTTTGGAAATGATGTTTTTAGAAACATCTGTTATGTAACTTCTATATGAAGTGTATTTGCTTCTTTGGTAATATATCAATGATTTTCAATTCTTGTTTTCATGGTATCAGAGCGGGTGAGCGGGAAAAGTTTTTTTAGTTGTTTTCAATGATTTTTTTTTGAGATTCGATTGAGGAAGTCGTGATTTTTTTTCAGATGTGTATTCTTTTGAAAATCGTGATCTTCTTTATGAATGACGAATCTTCTATTGGCGCACATTCTCTCTGAACAGGAATTTTCTAGTGCTTTTTGCCTTTTTCCGGTCTTTTGAAAAATTGCGCCTTCCTGTCTTTGAGATTTTTCACGACTTCTTGTGAAAGAAAGTCACATGATTTTTGTGGGCGTTTTGTGACTCTAAAGGCGTGTTTCTTCCAACATCCTCCCATCTCTCTCTATTGGCGTGCGTTTTCTCTGCAAATCCCATCATTTTTCTTGTCTTTTGCCTCCCGTGTGAGCGTGTTTGCATTCTGTGGCCACGACCTTTGGTAGTTCTGGGTGTCGTTTGTTTCTTTGGAGTTGATTTGTGGCATTTGAAATCTGCAGAGTAGATTCTTGCTCTTCCTCTCACTATATTTTGGTCTAACCTGTTTTGGAATCGACATTCAGAGTAATTTGGTTGTGGGTGTTGGCTTTGTTTTCAAGCCATTTTCTAAAAACTAGCGTCTCTTTTTCTAAGTATTCTAGTTGAGCGCATCCTTTTTATCTGTAATCTAGTCATTGTTCGTATATTCTGCTCGTGGGTCCCTTTGCTTTAAAAGACAAGTGTTTTCTACCATCGGTGAACGTGTCTTTTTCTTGTGGCAGAGTTTTGCGACCTCAGGTTCTGTGCCTTCATTTTCTGACAAATTTCTACATTTGTGGGGTTTTGTGCCTCTTATTTGTCAGATTCTGTGCCAAATGGGCTCCTTATCTCATATTATGCTTGAGGGCAGTCAAAAGTTCAATAGCCGCAACCATAGTTGGCATACTCGCAGAGAACTCGCCGAGTCTTAAAAAACTCGCGAGTTTTTTTTAAAAACGAGTTTTTGCAGAGTTAACTCGCCAAACCTGCAAAATGAGTTTTTGCAAAAACTCGCGAGTACTTGCCAAAAACTTGCGAGTCCGTGCAAAAAACTCGCCTGCGTAGTGTTAAAGGCTGAAGACGTCTTTTATTATGTTCATTTCATTTCAAAATCACTTGATACTTTGTGTGAGGAGCTAAACCCCCCCCCCCAAGCAAGGAGATATCATTTCCAACGATTTGCCATCGAGGAGAGCGGATTCAAATGCCATTTTGTGTGGATTTTGAAGGGAAATTCGATTCACAGGTAGGGTTTTTGTTTTTGTTTTTTGTTTTTGATTAATTATTTTCTTTCATTCTTCTTGCAAAATACTCATTCCAAATTGAAAAAAAGACATGATAGAGCACAAAGAAACAATTTTTTGCATTTAGAATCCAAAAAACAAGATTCATCACAATCTTTTGTTGATTTTTGCTGATTTTTTTCATTTTTTTCACTGTTTTTTGAAATTTTCAGACCTAGGTTCATTTTTTGTGTAGAATGATAAGATTAGTTAATAATGTTAATTGATAATTCATTTAAACACATTTGTATCAATTTAAATCAAATTTAGCTCTAGATTTTTGAAGTTTTAATGATTTTAGGTTGTTTTTTAAATTTTTCTGTATTAAAAAACTAATATGTTGTACATATTTTTGAATGTGTAGATTGATCATTGATCAGTGAATACACATTACACACTATAATGGCTTCTGGCTCTGGTTCAGGCTCAGCATCAGGTTCCACCCCCGCCCCATCATGTTCCACCCCTCGCACACCATCATCATGGGTTCCAGGCACTCGTCCTGCAGGGGCTAGAGACCCTACATGGAAATATGGTGTCAGAGGGCCAGTGCCTAGAACAGTTGTTTGCAGTGTGTTGTACCCAAACCAAATTTTTTGCTTCATCAAGGCATTTTGCATAAAAGAGTCTAAACCTTGCTAAATGATGTAAAATACAGTTTTGGGCAATATCAAGCATGGAGTATTTGTCAATATTTTGTCAGTCAAAGTCAGTTTTATTGATCAGAACCTGAATCAGAGACTCAGAATGGAGCATTTCATGATGAAGAAGCGTCTCACGACAGCATTTCACGTTGCACATGGTCATTTCAGTGATCGAGATGATTATTTCAATGGTTAATTTTGAAGATTTCTCAGAGAAAAGCAAAAAAGCGCACCTGTAGCCTAGGGGCACCCTTCTTTTTGAGGGTCAAGATCTTGCTGAAAGTGCTCATAAATATAGTCAAACTCTTCAGAATTGGTCTTGCTATCCGATGAGCTAACCAACGAAGCTTTCTGAGACCCGTAGCTCCGGCAACTGGCAACAGAAGTTGAAATTTCCAAAGTTTCATATATGAGAAATTTGTCCTTTTTCAGCAAAAGCGCGCCTGTAGCTTGAGGGCGCCCTTCTTAAAGGGGGGGTGGATCTTGGTACTTCTGGTGGCTTATACAATCAATCTCTTCACGACTAGTCTGCTCGTCCAACGAGCTATCAAACGTAGTCACCCGAGTCCTAGAGCTCCGACAGCTGACATTTGAAGATGAGCTTATAATGGAGTTTTCACATCTTAGAGCTTCTTCATTGCATTTCCAGTGCAACTATAGCTCAGGGGCGCTGGTTAAAATGACCCTTAAGATGGTCAAATTTGCAGATGAGATCTTCCTGACATCAGTACTACTCTAGTCCAGCTTCACATTGCATCATCTTGCCTATCGATCCAACGTTCTAGGTGATCGTGGTAGAGGTTCTACCAAGCACGTAAATAAGCGGGCGGACTGGCATAAAATTTTCATTGTATTTCTACAGTCCAGAAGCGCCTAGCCTTTAGCCTTGTCAGATGAGGTTGTTCGCATTCAAAGTCTTCACGAGACTTGAGTGTAATTACTTTATCTATTCAACGAGCCCAGTCGTCAGCCTTCGGGATTTGGCAAACACTCGTACGTGCGAGGTCTTTGGCGAAATGCTGAAAAGTGAAGACATCCGGAAAATGGCTAAGTATGGAGCGTATATTTTAAATAAAATACGCATTAGCATTTTTGAGGTCTTAGAAGCAGTTTTCTTGCTTTGTCACTTCTAGAGACGTCTCTTGTAGATCCTTCTGGCTGTCCGTTAAAACAAACGTGGCTTGAATCGGGGCATCCCAGCTCTAGATATCAGAGGTCGAAGTAGAGCATCTGGATGAAAGTTCAATTTTCGTCAAAATGGTGTTAATGCAACTGTAGCCTAGGGGCGCTTTTACTTTTGAGGCCCTTAATGCATTTTTCAGATGCCTTGTGTATATTCGTTGGATGCGGAATATCTCCAGGCATGCAGTGAGCTTGGTTGCTTGTCAGCAGGGTTCACCGTTCGTCGTTGGCAGCCGTTTGAAGTGTCAGATGGCAGTTTGAAGAAATGGTTAAGTCTGGAACCCGTAAATGAATTTAATCAAGGGCGCCTAATTTTCAGGGTGTTAAATGATGGATTTTGCAGTGATAACTCCCAGCAGACATTTCTTCTTTGCTCAGTAGGCTTTGCATTCAATTCATCAGCTCGGTCTCAGCATCACTTGGTCACCCAGAAATCAGTGTCAAAGATGGCCAGTCGTGACTTTGCCATTAGCTACAAAATAGGAAGTAAATAAAAAGTGCAATATCTTGAGCAAATGGACGACTATGAGCTCAAAAGATGACTTTTCGGAATCGGTGAAGTCTAACGGTGAATCTCAAAGCTTCATTCAAATTGTCAACTGAAGTTTAAAATATTTAATATTTATTTTGCATTAAGTGGCGATTTTCTATTTTTGGCGCCTTTGCTATTGCATAATGAATATTTTATTATTCAAACTTCCAGTCAGTGGCAGTGAAACTGAAAGGGGTCCAATTAGAAGGCATCTATTTCAGTTAGGGTTTTTAAATCTTGCAGTTCATAAGATGTTGTGAATTTTCTTTATTTAAGTAAATTTGCCATCTTCATTTATTATTCACCAAGCTTTGAGAAATTCGTATTTCTTAAGAGGAAATTGATATCTTAAGAGAAATTCGTATTTTTCAAAGCAAATTCAATTCTTCAAGAACAAAGGCGTATCCTTAAGGCGAATTTGCAATTCTTTAGTTTGCAAAGGCGAATTCTCAGAGTTCAATAGAAATTCGTAATTTCTCAAGACAAAAGGCAAATTCGAATTTTCCTCAAGAACAAAGGCGCAACTTCAAGGAAAATTCGTAGTTTTCAAGTAAAGGCGAATTCCTCATCAACAATCAAAGGCGATTTTATCTAACATATCTTTTTGCAGGTTAAAAGTTCACAATTGTCAGCAAGTTGAAGCATTCAAGGGCGATTTTCATTGAAGAAGAGCATACAAAAAACGTCTTTTTCCTCCTTGATTCTCAAATTTCTCTCAGATTGCAATTCGCATGTTCCTGAAATTGGAAAATTTGACAAGTTAAAACATTTGGATCATTTCTATATAATTTCCTCGAGTTAAAATCGTGCGCTTGATTTTTCAGGAATTTTTAACTTCAGAACATTTGTTCTCGAGTTACTAATTTTCTCAACTGAAAAGTCTTTGCATGATCGAGTAGAAGTCATATTTTCGTATATCTGCCATTCTGGGTTGTCTTAGAATCCTTTTCTGGACAAAACCCATATCTCAGATTTTTTGCCGAAAATAATTCTTCGAAAGGCTATTTTTAACTCTTGCAGGCTATTTTTAGCTTTCCAGAAATCTTATCAGAACATAGTCGAGTTCACAGTCAACAGGCAGGTTTTTCAAAATGCAGTTCACTCAGCTCGAATACAGGACCAAAACAGTCCTTACTCATGACTTCCTCAGGATGGTTGAGACAGATCTTCACAAAGTGTTGCCAGAAGCAGTTCTTGATCCGGTTAAGATCGAGCTTCGATTATTCAAAATATTGAGCAGTCTGGCTTATTGGAGGCCGCTTCCATACCTATCTCCGTTCATTGTGTTGAATTCGTGATGGCTTGTATTAAGCATTACAACTCTACTACTCGTGAGATAGTGTCAGTTGATGGACGAGTTATTTGTAGTCTCAAGCCTTTGGACATTGAAAGGAGTTTTGGCATTCCTCAACACCCGAACAGTCTGGTTATTTCCATGGAGCAGTGTGAGTAGGCATTTGATGCTGATGTGGACAAGTGTCAGAAGAAGATGGCAGAAAGATGGTTAAAACAAGCAAAGAACAGATTGCCAAACAATGTGGGTCGTGGTGAATACAAGGATGAGTACGCGATTCTAATTACACTCTGAATCGTGTCTCAGTCAAGCACATCGCGATGTTTTCCAGCCTTGGATGTATTACATTATTGGTCGCATCATTTCTGGGCAGGAGCATTATGACTGGGCATCCTTCATCAACGATATTCTCCACAGGCAGATCACCGGTTTCCTAGTTGCCCATGAGTTCCACATGTGTTTGTATCTCGTGTACTTGATCGCTTATCAGGGTCAGTTCCGAGGATTAAACACCGTGGGCATTCTCAGTGTTCAGAAAGTCTACCAGTATTATGATCAGCTTGAGTTCACTAGGGCTGAACGTCATTTCAAGCGTGTTCATGAGGCTTTTCTGACTTATATAGTGAGAAATTTGGACCGGGAGTTGCACGTTCGTATCTCGGCAGTTGCTAGTGCAGCGATGGATGGATGGGCAAATTGGTTTATTCAGTTCCCGACATACACCTACATCCGAGTATACGGATTTATAGGAAATCTAGCGATGCTTCCACGCTATCCTTCAGATAAGACAATCTTTCAGGAGTTCCTGAGACAGATGCATGATGTTCATCGTCTTTTACGCCGTAGGCACAGACCATCTATCAATTTTCCTTTTCAGTTTGGAATGTATTGGTGCAAGACGGCAATTGATGCCAAAGTTGCAGGACAAGAGCTTGAGAAATATCATCTTAAGTATCTTGTTGAAGCATGTGCCTATGATCTTTTAGGTCATTACATAACTCGCCTTGCTGGAAGCACATATCATGAGCCTTCTATGGAGGATTACTGGGCAAATTGCGCAGATGACTTTGAGGTTCGCAAACGTAGTTACGACCACTTCTCTCTCTCACAGATTTCTGTTTTCTTGTCAGAAGATGTGGGAGGTTTATCAGATGATGAGGGAGAAGTTCTTCCTCAGTTTTTTAGAGAGCAGGTTGATACACAACCGTTGCCAGCAGTTGATTGGTACGCCAAGGAATACGCAACGGTCAAGGAGAGGTCAAGTAGAGTTATTCAGAACAGTATACTTTACCTCGACAGCAAGAGACAAGGAGGGTAAGTGTGCCCAGAGCAGAGCCGCCAGTAGTGGTGAATCCTTCACTACCTTCTTCGTCAAAACCCAAACAAAGAAGAGTAATCCTCCTAAGAAAGGTCAAGTGCCAAACAATTCAAAGGGCAAGGCCCTGCCACTGTTACACACACGGAGCCTGACAGACAGCCGGTCACAGAGCCGGTTCAGAGTCCGCCAGTGCCTGAGGTTCAGCCTCAAGTTCCTACACCAGTTCTAGAGTAGTCACCAGTTCCAATTCTCATTGAATTGGATTTAGACTCTCCACCTCGCAGTGGGTCCTCTACTCATTCACTCTCGTCAGTACCTCCTGTTGCTAGTACAGACCCTTCTAGTAGCATTAGTCGAGATCAATCTTGGATTGAAGCTCAGCTAGGAAGGAAGAGGAGGCAGCCATCCTATGTTCTTAATCATTCTGATTTTGATGAGATTTACCAGGATGCGCCAGATAAGAGGGTCAAGAACATGGTCCACGTAGAGAGGAACACTGACATGGAGATTGTCGTCGAGACTGCTGTACCTCCACAGGGGAAGAGCTTGGCTGAGTTGGAATCTCAGGATTTTGAGGTTATCATAGTCAACCTTGGTCGTAGCACATGCCAGACTTAGGTTGATCTCCTATAGGGTGCTACAGACAGTGCCAGGGATAGAATACTGAAGGACGGAGAAGTTAAGGCAGCCCTCAAGGCTGAAATTAGACAGCTTCGTCAATATATTTCTAGCCTTGTTCATAGACCAGATGTCATCGCCACACTCCCGCCAATGCTTGAGCCTCCAGCAGAGCAAAGTCAACTTAATCACTTAGTTGCATACGGCAAGCGTTTGGATGAATGGGAGGAGTTCGTTGCAAGAGGTCGTGCTATGCTCACAGAGTTATATCAGCTGCGGTACAATGCACGAGAGCTCCGTATTCGTCTCTAGGATGAGGAGCGAGATATGGCGATTAATAAACCCCGGGATGAGATTATGATTGCTCACCTGAGTGTGGCATATGATGCAGTCACAGATGCAGAGGATAGGGAAGCTATCTATTCTTGGAAAACACAATTGGTTTTCAAGGCAAAGATAGAGGACACTTTGGCGTCAGAATTGGCTGAGAGTAGAGAGCACGTCACTAGTGCACTCCGGTTTGTGAGGACTCTCGTATCTCGCTTACTGTGCCGATATCAGATTGAGGGTGGTGCCTACGTTGAGCTTACCAATGTTTAGTCAGAGCTTCAGGCACTCATTCATACCATTTTCAGTGGGGAGACCGTTGGCTGTAAGGTTACTCAGCTTACAGTCATGTCAACATTGTTCGATGAGGCAACAAGGAGCAGAGGTGAACTTCAGTCTCAGATCACAGCTGGTGAGGATATGCTGCACCGACATAGCATTCTTCGACAGAGTCTCATAGCTCCAGATAGTGATGCAGTTAACAATCTCGTTGAGGGATTGATTGCTCGAGATCACGGATGCGAAATCCCCTGGCCTCACCTCTCAGGATAGACATTACACACAGGAGTTAAACTTGGTGGTATCTTCTCAAGTTAACTCGTTGTCTCATCTCATGCATATCTATTTTGAGATTAGCTTTACACACTTGGAGTTTCATTTAGGTTTTTTCGTTAACTGATGGTAGTGTTCTAGTTAACTTGCTTTCAATAAGGACGTGCATGCTTGCACAATTGTCCATTTTAGATTAGATGTTTCAAGTTAACTGATGGTAGCTTTCCAGTTAATTGTATAGTTTGCTTTATTAGGTTTAGCAATAAATCTTGCATGCATTGCAAGACTGTAGTTGACTCAAGGTGATTTTAGGGTTCCCTACACCTTTCGATGTCTATAAATAAGAGCTTTGCTCATTTGTACATAACTTTTGCACGAGAGAGAAATATATGCTGTGCCTACCTTGCCCTCAATATTACTTTGGTATTTGTTCATGCTGCCTTTACTATTAAGTGATGAATTGTTATGCCACATAGGGTTTCATGCAATTATAATGGTGAATTCTTTCCATAGTTAGATCAAATCTGTTTTGTGTTCAATAAACTTGTTCAGATTGAGATGATAGTTGTGCCTACCTTGCCTTCAAGTAGAGAATTTGCACTTGGTTATCGTGTGTTGTTGTGAACAATAAACTTATTCGATTGAGTCATAGTCGCCACCTTGCCTTCAGTTTGAGAACTGATTTTATCGTGGTGATGTTGTTACCAATAAACTTGTTTAGATTGTTTGATAGATGTGCCACCTTGCCTTCAAGTTGAGAATCTATACTTATTATCAGTTCCTGATAGTCAAACCCATTCGCTTCCTCATGCCTCCCATTTCTTGAGGAGACCGGATATAATTTAAGTAATTAAGTTTAGTTGTAGTTAGGTAATATCGGTGAAACCAGAAAATACCTACAGCTGCAAATCTATAGTTTTCTAGGAAAGTCTTGTACCCCACAACTGAAACAAAAAGACAGTGGTTTTAGTTTAGTTTACTTTCCTTTTCGTGTACTTTTGTCAAGCACAACGAGGGAGCTTCCCCTCCTAATTTGAAGAGCACTCATTGCGTAGTGTGCATAGCTGTCCATACCAACTCTTACTCCAGAGGTGCTAGTTGTTACGCCAACACGGTGAATGCAAAAAAACATATCATGGAGGCATAAATCGCCTCAAATACCATCTAGCAGGCATTCCTCAACGTGATTCCAAGGTTTGTGAGAAGCCCAAAGAAGAGATTAGAAGAGAGATGCTTGCCCTACTTTCACTTGCTGAGGGAAAAAAAATGCAAAGGGAGAGGGCTAAAAAAGCCATAGCAGCATCCATAGCCAGTGCCAGTGGACATGCGCATGCCCATGGGACTCAGGAGCACGGGGTCGAGCACATGGAGATAGAGTCAGATGAGGATGCAGATATTATTGGCATTGTGGGCTCTCTTCATGGGCCACAAATTCGCACTCATGGCACATCCTCCACAGCCACACCATCCTCTAGGCCCCCCTTGTCCTCTAGTTCGACTAGAGTGCCAATGCCACCACCACCTTCATCTTCACGCAACCCACAAAGTTTTTTTGTGCCAAGAAACACACCAGGAGCACAAGTATCATTGGAGGCTACAGGGTGGAACAAGGAGGTGCATGAACATGCGAAAATGGCATGTGCTGATTTTTGGTATTTCACTAACATACCATTCAATGTGGCGAGTAGTCCCTATTGGCACAATATGGTCACTTCATTGACAGTTGCGGGAAAAGGCTTCAAGCCACCTTCTCGCAAAGATTTGAGTGGGAGGTAAGTGACAAGTCAACTTAAATTTTATGTTCTTTAATTTAAAATTTAAATTATTTTATTATTTATGTTGAATTCAAGCTATTTTTTGTTTAAAACTTACAATTTTGTACTTATTTAATTATTTTACTTTGTACTTGCAGTTTGCTCACAAATGCAACCGAAAGGGCAATGCATGTGGTGGAAGAGCAAAAAACTAAATGGAAGAAATTTGGCTGCTCAATTCTTTCTGATGGGTGGACGGATGGGAGAAACCGCACCATCCTTAATTTTTTGGTTGCTTCCAAAGGTGAAGTTGTGTTTTGGAAGTCGGTGGATGCTTCCAACAGGATAAAAACTGCAGATACATTGTGTACGTTGTTGGATGAAGTTGTGATGGAGGTGGGGATTGCTAATGTGGTGCAAGTCATCACAGATAATGCAGCAGCGTATGTGGCAGCTGGAAGGATGCTTGAGAGTAGACATCCATCACTCTTTTGGTCACCTTGTGCGGCTCATTGCCTTGACCTTCTTTTGGAGGACATAGGCAAACTTGTTTGGGTGGCACCGATTGTAGATGATGCAAGGAGCATCACAAAATATATCTACAATCACCCTTGGGTTCTTAATTTGATGAGAGAGCATACGCAAGGGAAGGAGTTGGTGAGATCGGGTGCCACAAGGTTTGCAACAATTTTCCTAACGTTGCAAAGCATTTTGGATTCTTTGGGCTCTCTAAAACAAATGTTCGTGAGTCAAGCATGGAATGACTCCTCATATTCAAAGAAGGCCGAAGGAGATAGAATTTCTGCAATAGTCTTCGACCCCTTGTTTGCACAAAAAGCTACAGAGATCGTGAGGGTAACTTCAAAACTTTGATTTTAATTTTAATCTCAAGTTGAATATAAATATATATTTTTTAATTTAACTTTAAGCCTTTCATTATAAATTTCTAACTTTGATCTTTTTGTATTTTTAATCTAGGTGTCGGAGCCCTTGGTTAGAGTCCTCCGCTTGGTAGATGGGGATGAAAACCCAATGGGATACATTTATGAGGCCATGGATAGGGCCAAGGAGGCCATCAAAAGTTATTACATGGGGGACAGCCTCAAATTTGATCCCATATGGGAGATTGTTGATAGGAGGTGGAACAATCAACTCCACCAACCCATCCATGCAGCAGGGTACTTCCTCAACCCTTCTTATCTCTTCTTAGAGAGCTTCTCTGATCCTAATGGAGAGGTTATGGAGGGGCTCACAACATGCATTCAGAGGATGGAACCCGAGGTTGCAGTGAGAGACCTCATCGTCAAGGAGATGGATATATACAGGGAGGCAACTGGTAATCTCTTTTCTTCGGAGCTGGCTGTTAGAGGAAGAACCACTTTGCCACCAGGTATAAAATTCAGAGTCTTTAAATTTTAAGTTTATTTCACATGCATCTTAGAATTTGATAAAATGTGTTTTGACTTTTGACTTTTGAGTCTTTGACTTTGTTTTCTAACTCTTCAATTTTTTTTTTTTTTTGCAGATGTTTGGTGGAAAAATTTGGGTGGAAAAACCCCAAATCTACAAAAAATTGCCCTCCGCATTCTATGTCAGCCTTGTAGTGCATCCAATTGTGAGCGCAATTGGAGCTTGTTCGAGTCCATTCACACGAAAAAGAGGAACAAGTTAACACAAAAGCACCTCAATGACTTGGTCTTTGTGCAATACAACCTTCGGTTGCGCATAAAGAGAGTTGAAGAAAAATCATAGGATCCTATTGACTTAGATGAGATAGATCCTTATAGTGATTGGACAGGGCGAGAGGAGCAGCCTCCATTGTTTAGCACAGATGAAATCCTTGACTTTGAGAGAGAGGCAATGGAGGATGTGGGTGCATCAGGAGTCAGAGATGTAGGGTTGGATGAGATCCAGCCAGAGCTAGCAGTAGTAGCACCGCAGCCACCACCACTAGCACCACGCACACGCGGCAGGACTAGAGGACCCACCCCTTCTTCCCTAGTTGTTGCTAGACTAGGGAAGAGGAAAGCCTAGCATGTTGTATTTAGTTGTTGTTTAGTATTTGCTTCTAGTTCTAGTTTTATTGTTTTCATGTATCAGACTTTCAGGCTTTTAGCCATCGGGATTCCGCATGAGAATGCGATTTTGTAATCAATTTACATTAAAGTCAATCAAAATTAATAGAAAACACTTTTGTACTCATTTATGGATTCATTGGATTCATCTTGTCATTGAATTTTGCAAAAAAAATGTGTTTTTAATGAAAATTAAGCAATTTTTTCATTTGCCGAATTTTTTGCCGAGTTTTTTCCGAGTTTTTGGCGAGTTTTAAAAAACTCTCCAATTTTTCCCTTGGCGAGTTTTTTGTTGGGGCGAGTTTTCCAACTATGGCCGCAACTACAACACCTGGAAGCAGCGAATGATGACTATTTTCGAATATTGCTGCCTTGATCGGATCGTTTTGGGCAAAAAGACATGACCTGCAACGGGAGATAAAGATCAAGAAAAGTTTGATGAGCACAAATCGTGATGCGGTGGTGCTCATTATACTGTTTGTCACCGATGATCAGTTGCCTCAGGTTCCGTCTAGTAAATCAGCAAAATAAATTTGGGATCATCTAAAAGATCTTCATGAAACTTCCGACAAAAGCCATGCATTCTTCTTGAAGAACATGTTGTTTTCTATCATGATGGATGAGAAGACATCTTTGCAGGCACACTTGACCAAGATCAAGGACATCTGTGATCAACTCGAGGCTATTGGTCAGAAATGGAGGAAGAAGATATGGTAGTCATCACTCTAAAAAGTCTACCAAAATCTTATGACTTATGAGCATTTTATCGAGACTCTCAACATTACTTCAGCTAATGTTAATTTGAAGTTTTCAAATCTTTGCACTATACTTTTGCAGCAGGATCACTGGAAACAACAGTTCGGTAGCGGTGCTAGTTCGTCCTCCAATGAGCAAGCATTTCCTGCCAAGACCGTTCAAAAGAATAAGGGCAAAAATCAGCCCTCTCAGCAGACCAGTCAAACACAGTCTTCCGATCTTCCAAGAAGAAGAATGTTTAGTGCAACTATTGTCACAAGTATGGTCACATGAAGAAAGATTGCCGGAAATGCTTGGCTTCTGAATAGAACAAGAAAGGAGAGTCTAAGCCTAAAGCCTATGTTGCAGAGCACACTGAGTAGAAGGAGTCTGCATTCTATGCTTTTATGGCCAAGAGTTCAGCAGATCTTGTGAAATCCTCTGCCTGGTACATTGATTCAGGTGCTTCTCGACATTTCACTCATCTATTTATGATATCAAGTTTCCACAATCCATAATGTTTTGCCAAGTGATTTTTGGATTCGATTGTGTGTGAATTTTTTTGCATCGTCGGGATTGGTTTATTGAATACTGTTAGTTTTATGGTTAGATGTAATGCACAAAAAATTAATTCAAATTCAACACAAGAATACAGCAGATACCCTGGGAAAACCCTCCTCTTGAGGGAGAAAAACCCAGCAACAATATATCACTTATATATTGAATATAACAAAGAATGTCGCCTTTACAATGAGCCAATTGGAAGGCCAATAATAAGCATCACAAGTTGATGCACACAAAAATAATATAATGCAATCTACAGATGAAAACTCAGCTTCTAACTATGCCGATCTGCCTTGAAGAATAAATCGCACTTGTCTAGAATGGATGTATATAACTGAATGAATAAACAATGAGATGGTGAATATATATACACAAATGAAAGGTCGTCACACTTCAAAAATAAGTCGGCCCTTCATAGGAGATTGCACCCTTTCAATAAATCGCGTCCAATGATCAACAAGTCAGGCTCCTCATAAGTCGTGCCTCTTCAAGGATCGGGCCAATTCACATTTAACAATTATTAACTATCATTTATCAAAGGACGTGGCTAATCATAAAGACGATCTCAACAATTAAATAGCCGATAGGCTATAATTTAATTGTTCTCTTATGCGTGATCTGGGCTGGAATATATGAACGACGTTGTCACGATGTTGGCGTAAAAACTAACACCTCTAGAGTGCAGGTTTGTACGGACAACTATGCACACTGCGTAATGAGTGCTCTTCAAATTAGGAGGGGAAGCTCCCTCGTAGTGCTGGAATGCGTGGAAAAGAAAAGTAATCTAAGTCCTATCTTTTTGTTCTCAGCTGGAAGAGGCACAAGGTTAAGAAAACCAAGAACGTTGCAGCTAAGGATTTTCTGGTTTTGGATCATTAACTACAACTAAGCAATCTACTTTAAATCTATCCAGTTTCCTCAAGAAAACAAAGCATGAGGAAATGGAGTGGGGATGATTATCTGACGATAAGTCGGGTACGGACTCACAACGTGAAGGCAAGGTGGCACAACTATCTGCTTGTCTGAATAGGCTTATTGGAAACAACAATACACGATAAACTAAGTACAGATTCTCAGCTTGAAGGCAAGGTGGCACAACTATCGGCTCAATCTGAATAAGTTTATTATTCACACACATCATACGATAACCAAGAACAGATTCTCAACTTGAAGGCAAGGTGGCACATCTATCAGCTCAATCTGAACGAGTTTATTGAACACATAACATGAAGGATAGCCAACTAGGATAATAAATTGCATTGGCGAGACACGCATACAATCTACAATCAACTAGCCACTATCTCTAACTAAGGCAAGCATTCACCATAATAATTGCATGAAACCCGAGTGGCATAACAATTCATTATCATAATAAATACTCATGAACAGATACAGAACGAGCAATATTACAGGCAAGGTAGGCACAGCATATATTTCTCTCTCGTGCAAAAGTTATTTACAAATGAGCAAAAATCCTATTTGTAGACATCAAAAGGTGTAGGGAACCCTAAAATCACCCTGAGTCAAATTACGCTGGTAATGCATGCAAGATTTATTGCTAAACCCTAATAAAAGTAAAACTATACAGCTTAACCTGAAACTACCATCGCTAACCTAAACATCTAACCTAAATGGACAATGTGCAAGCATGCACGTCCTTATTTAAAGCAAAGTTAACTGGACACTACCCTCAGTTAACTGGAAACCCTAACCCTAACTCCTGTGAAGATAATCCCAAGGAAGAGATAGCATGTATGAAAACAACAAGTGAACTCAAGACTGAAAGTCGAGTTAACTGTTGCTCTTGACTCTAACCTCGAAACTAACTGCATATTCTAATTGACTGATCGCTGGCCGCTATCTCGAGCAACTCAAACAATCTTGGAAATATCCACTGGCATTTTATTGACTAGTAACTCTGGCGGCTCTGTAACTGAAGTGATGACCATTGTTTCTTTTGTAGCTTGACGCTTCTTATGTTTTTCTCAATGGAGAAGTGTTGCATGACGAAACTGCGGAGTTTGACCACGAACACTCTGGTTGCGAGAAATACACAAGAACGCGGAATTCTAACGGTGTCCAACCCGCGTCTACGCTTGTCAAATTGTTTAAATCAACCCCCGGATGCACTTGATCTTCATTGTTAGCTGCTTTGATGAAAACATAAATTAGGACCGATTTGGTCTTGAATTTAGTCTAGTTGAACCGCCTTCTGAAAAACTTGCCCGTTGACTGTGAACACGGCTATGTTCTGACAACTTTCTCCGGAAAGCTAAAATGGCTCTTGGTGAGGCTAAAAATAGCCTATCGAAGGATAATTTTCACCAAAAATTCTAAGACGTGGGTTTTGTCCAGAAAATGATTCGAAGACAACCCACAACGTCAGAATTGTGAAAAAACGCCATTTAGCTTGACATGCAAAGATTCTTCAGTCGAGAATTGGATGGGTTTTTAGAGCTTTCTGAGGCAATTTTTCTTGAGGAAATCAAAAACATGGGTTTTGTGCACAACGGAATTCTGAACAAACCCAGATGATGTGATTTTCAAAAAGATGTGATTTTATCCCACATGCAAAGAAATCTTCGGGAAAAAGCACAGAGCTTCAGAATGAAGGCTGTGGGGCAATTTTCTCGAAAAAATCTAAGACATGGGTTTTGTTGTTGATGCTGAAATATGCGAACCCAGATGGTCAGATTCTGAATATTTTGCCGTTTTCTTTGACATGTGAAGAAAGTACCTAAGATGAGAAATAGAAGAAATAAGATAGAAGATAGAAGGTTTTGTTTGTTTTGCTTCTGTAGAAAATCGCCTATGCTTGACTTGAATTTGATGTAACCTGCATGCAAATTGAAAACAAAGTATGGAATCGCCTTCCTCTGAACAATCTGAATCCAACGCTACGAAGAATGTTGAAATTTGACACCTGTAGCACCTCGAATCCTCAAATGCATGAAGAAATCGCCATTAATGAAGCTCTTTGAGAAAGCACGACTTGCT
Organism: Sequoia sempervirens; assembly: GCA_007258455.2. NCBI lineage: Eukaryota > Viridiplantae > Streptophyta > Pinopsida > Cupressales > Cupressaceae > Sequoia > Sequoia sempervirens. Next base: position 56,556 of record VDFB02215895.1, read on the forward strand.
TAAGAATGAAGAAATAAGAACGAATTTTGTCTTTAAATAAATAAAATTCATTTAAAATTCGTCCATCTTCTCAAACTCAAAGCGCACCTCTTAATTTGGCAGTTAACTGAGCCTCAAATTAGGGCGTATGCTTAACTAAGCCTTCAAAATGAATGCCTAGAATGTGATTGGCTGTGAACTGAAGCTTAAAATGCATGAAAATGATGCTTTAATAGAGCGCCACTTTTAACTTTAGTTGAACTGCCCATGCAAATTAGTTAAACTTGTGCATGCAAGTCAGTTAAGTGCACATGCAAAACAGTTAACTTCACATGCAAATTAGAACTCAACATCCTTTTCAGTTAACTGAACATGCAAATGCATGCACACTGCAAATGAACTGAACTTCTAAAAATAGCAACTCAAAATGAACTTCAGTATTTTCTGCATGCAACCCAGAAATCGTTCAGTTGAACTGAAGTCAGAAACCCTAATTAGGGCACACCAGTCAACTTGTTTTGACAAGTCAACTTTGACCCTTAAGGCGTTTTTCCAGACTTAGCCAATTTTGATGAAAATTTGGATTGTAACCTTTGCCGGAGCCTCTGTTCGAGCACTGATTCTGGATGACTGACAAGCCTAATTGGCTGGATGACGATTGCAACAGATAGCAGAGTTGAAACTGACGAGATTATCCCTTGGGTCTGAAACCACAAAATTGAGATCTGAAGGCTAAAAAATCCAAGCGCCCTTTTCAAAAACTGCTCTTTTGACCTCAGACTTGGCCATTTTTTCATCGTTTTCATCTTATGAAGGTAAACTTGATTCCTCAGTATCTCGCATTCAGCAAACTTTCAGGACTGACACACTGGTGCAACGCGGAGTTGAATCCATTTCATAAAACAACTGCAAAGGCACATTTTTTAGAAAACATCATCTGAGGGGTGAAAATCAAGGGCGCCTTTTTCAAAAGGTGCTCTTTTTTCTCTAGAGAGTCATTTCTGGAACTGACCAAAATAACACTGAAACTCTGACTGCAGGCAGCTGAGTCATCTTCTGATCTGACGGAGACAGGCAACGGATAGCTGGACGTAACACAGACAAGCTGAATATCTAAGATCACCAAACATAAGGCATTAAAGGCCTCAAAATCTCAAGCGCCTTTTTGAAAAAGTGCTCTTTTGCTTTATTCATGACCTCGAAATCAAGATTCAACCTTGCGTTTGCCTGCTCGCCTCAGCTTCTCAGCAATTCAGATTGACGCGCAGAAGGGTGCAACGCAGAGTTGGACTGAGCGTGAAACAAACGTCAAAGGGGTCATTTGATTTGAAACCTCCGTTTAGGGCCTCAAAAAGATGGGCGCCCCTGGCTTAGAGGCACACTTTTGCTTGCAGTGTTGGCTATTTTCTTGTTTCTCTCGTTTTTTGCTGTATCTCCCATAACTCGACCAAAACAGGTCCGTTTGACAGGCTTGATAGCTCGTTGTGAAGCTGGCGAGATCCCGGACAAATGTCTACTGGAGGTGACAAACCCTAAAAATAGGATTTGGGCCCCTAAAATCAAGGGAGCCTTTTTCAAAAAGTGCTCTTTGCTCCAGAGTTAGAAAAATTTGATGATTTTCCTTCAAATTTTGGATTTTCTCAAAACTCTCCAGTATTAGACTGATATCAAACTGACATAAGCTTCATATTCAAAGAGCCCAAAAATGACCTTCTGACATCACTTTAACAAAGTTAAGACTATTTTTAGCAAAATGCCTTAGTGAAGCAAAAAAAATGGTTTGGGTACAACACATGATACATCAACAAATACACGCCATTTAGAGATTTAGTCATCTTTGGAGGAGGCGAGGAGTATACTGTTGTCGGCAAGGGCAACGTACAGATTCACTCTGGAGGGAGAAATTTAATATTTCTCGATGTATACTTCGTAACTAGCATGGAGTTGAATTTACTTTCTGTTAGTCAGATTATGACACACTCTCCTTAGTTGGATATTGTCTTTAGCATGCACACTTGCAGCATTGTTCACAAAGAGACACACAACACCGTTGTTCAGGGCCTTGAGGATCATGGTCTCTATAGACTTATTGACTTTGGTGATTCTCAAGAGCACGCTATGGCAGCCAGGAGTACATCCATTAGCAGTCTCTGGCATCAGCGTTATGGGCACATGAACATTTAGTATCTCTCTCAGTTAGCTCGTGATGATTTGGTTGGTGGCCTCCTTGCAATTCAGACTCAGAATATGGAGTATGTGAGGCTTGTCAGGCTAGAAAACAACACTGGATTCCATTTTCAGATGGTGACTCATGGCAAGCTTCAAAGGTATTGCAGTTGGTTCACGCTGATTTATGTGGTCCAATGAATACTCCAATTATTGGTTGCAGGTATTTTTTATTATTTGTTGTTGATTTCAGCAAAAAAATGTGGGTGTATTTTTTGAAAAACAAATAAGATGTGTTTGGTATATTTCAGCATTATAAGGCCTTAGTTGAATTTGAGTCTAGTTCTCCAATAGTTACTCTTAGGTTTGATAATGGGGGGGAATTTTCTTTTACTAATTTCTCCAATTTCTATGCTTCACATGGCATTAAGCGCCAACTTACCACACCCTACACACCTCAGCAGAATGGTGTCATAGAACGTAGAAATCGCACCATCACTAAAATGGCTTGTTCTATGTTGGAGCATAGACATGTTCCTAAGAAATATTGGGCTGAAGCAGTTTATACTGCTGTTTATTTTCTGAATCGATCTCCAACTCATGCGGTTAAGAAGATGACTCTTGAAGAAGCCTGGTCTGGACGCAAGCCTAAAATCAGCCACTTGAAAGTTTTTGGCTCTACTGCTCATGTTTGGATTCCGGATGCCAAGCCCACTAAGTTGGTTTCCAAAAGCTAGAAACTCATATTCACTGGTTACAGTGAAAATCATAAAGCATACAGACTGATTGATGTAGATACAAATCGTCTCATCTTCAGTCGTGATGTTGTGGTTGATGAAACTACTGGGCCCTTCTATAAGTCTTCTGATGAGCACACAAATATGCTAAGAGGGGATGGGGGAGGTGAATCAATATATTACACTTTTTACCCTCTCAACTTTTATCAACTTTAAACTCTAACACAATAACAACTATGCAAGAATATAACAATATGAACAAGTTGACACCAAGATTTTACGTGGAAACCCTTATGGGAGAAAACCACAGTAAAAATTATGTACTTTATAATAAAATAGGTTTACAATGGTAGTAGGCACCAACCTACTAGAGGCACCAACCTCTTAATCAATTATGTAGGCACCAACCTACAAGGAGCACCAACTCCCTAACTTGACTTAGTAGGCACCAACCCACAAGGAGCACCAACTCCTTCTCGCAAGGCACCGACCTTGACTTTCTTGACTGAAAATTTCAAATGTAGAATGAGATCTTTCAATAGATCTGCTTCATGCTTCAATCTATCCCTTCTTTGTGATGTATGCTCTTCTTTAAGGCTCACACAAGAGATACTTCTGCTCTTCTACACACTCAGCAGCAAATCTGATGATATATATATATATATATTCCCATATGTTGCACCTTTTGATGGAAGGACATATCTTTAGAAATCTGTCTCTTCTAAACCGTACTACTCCAAAAGATCATATCTCTTTGTAAAATTGCATCACTTCAGATATTTTTGTTTATCTTTAATAAATTTGAGGGCTGCTCTAATAATTTATATTTTATAATTGATACTGCCTTTTATTTATATTGATCACTATTGAATAGACCCCCCTTTGTTTAATTGTATCACTGCCCTCACAAAGTCTTTATTTGAGATTGCTTATTCTTTAAAAAGTAATTCGCACCTCTTATAAAGTCGTGTCCTTTTTTTTTTTATCTTAATAAAGTCTTCAAACTATCACATGATGCCTTTTCAGATTTTAATTAATTATTGTTTCAATAAGATTGTACCCCTTGTGGAATCGTTGAACTTCAAAAGGCTTTTGACTTTTTTAAAATAATCACTCCATTTGATAGATCGTGCCTTTTCATTTTGTCTTTCTCTGACTTTTGTCTCTTTCTTTATTTTGTCTTTATATGACTTTGTCTTTTTGTAATGTCCTCATTTTACGATGTCCTCTTTCAGTTGGGTTGATTTAGGCACACTTACTATTTTTTAGTAAGTGCTATTTTTAGCAAGGGTCCTGGTGCAGGGTTTTGGTCTTTGGAGAGCCATCTCGTGCGCCTCAGTTTTCTCTCCGGTTCAAGCTTTAGGGCATTTTTTTACTATTTTTAGGACTTACGAAAAATAGTAAGTCAATTTGGGTCAACGGGTCCTAGTCAGGCGAGTCACAACAACACATTCAGTTGATATAAAGTTACTAGGCTAAATCATTTGTATATTTGATTTATGCTTCAAAAAAGGAATATTATAAAGTAACTTTATATTTAATTGTTGAGGGTCCTGAGGGGACATGAAAAGTACCATGGCTCCTAGTACAATCAACTTAAGTTGTTTTTAAAAGCTTTTAAAGTATTTTATATTGTATTAAGGGGGATGGACGCCTAATGTAGTTAAAAAAGCCAATTTTATTTAAAAAGGCTAATGTTAAAATAAAAGAATTAAAAAGCTTTATGCTTTGGGGGCCCAAGTTGAGGGAGGTAATTAAAAATTAAATTAAATCAAAAGGCTTTGTAAAGTGGGTTTTTAGGGTTGCTAGAGAAAATAAGATAAAAGGTCTTTTTGAGGCTCATTTGCACAAGCTGGGATTATGAAACTTGAACCGGTCTTTCTCTGGAAGCTTGGCTTTGGAGGAAACAAGGGGTTGCAGGGACAAAAACCTCTGTAGATCACACTCTCCTCGTGTTTGAGAGACAACATTAGGAGCGTTATTGGAGGTCTCATTCAGAGGCTTCATTTGTGCTACAAAGTTGCGGGTTCAGACTTTGGAATGAAGATTTCAAACATATTTTGAAGAGGGTTGTTGGTTTGGCTTGTTTAATCTTAGTATCAATTTTGGTGTTGATAAAATACAGTTTGGTGGTGATTTCCTATTGATTTCTGGGCACTCAATTGCAACACCTGAACTCATGTTTTGGCTTATTACTTCAAGAAGAACAGGGTATTATTTTATTAGATGTCTCTCTCCCAGCTGATCATTTCCAGCTATAGTTTGAGTTTTTTAAGGCTATTTCTGAATTTAAAGAATAGGTTGACCTCCCTAGGGTGGCGCCATTTTCAAGGTTATCATTCCAGCTGCTGAACGCCATCTTTGGTGGAGTTTGGAGGCTCTCTTGCAGACGCTGGAGATAGTTGGGGGTTGAGTTTATGTTGGGTTTTTTGTAGGCCTTCCCTTGGTGAAGAAAGACGTTTTGAAGAAGACTCTTATTGCTGCTTGGGTGTCCCATTCCAGGTGCTGGTCATTAGAATATGAAGAAATAATAATCTGCTGTTAAGGAGCTTACTTAAGGTTTGAAAATATTATTTTGGGTTGTATTTGCATTTGAAAATTAAAGACTGTTAATGCTATTTTGATTTTTGAGTATGAATAAGTGATAGACAAACTTTCTATGCTAGTTCTTAGTGTTTTTTTACTGTATATGTATGTTATACCTTCAGCATGTTTCAAACTGCAATGGGCATATGAAAACTTAAACAAAAAACTCAAAAAACTCACAAACAGCAAACTGAAACTAAGAGGGAAAGAGAATACAAATTTTTTATAACAGTAGTAGCAACTTTTCAAAATTTTTTAGGGTTGTCCCTTGTGGTGGTATCAGAGCTAAATCATCCTGCCTGTCAGTGGGTGTTAAATTTTTTTTTTGAGCATTAGAGATTGTGAAAGAAAATATAAGAAAACATGGGTGATCGTATGTTGCAACTCCTAGAGGCATTGGTCAGGGAAGAGGATAAAACATCTCAACTGACACAAGAAACCAATCAGCGCATGACACAGCTAATACATAAGATGGACAAAATGGGACAGGGCAACAGATTTGGGCAACATAGAGTTGATAATCAGCATGAAAGAGCCATGATGAGACCCTGTATGCCTAACTCTCCACTGAGAATAGAAGCATCAGTACCTTAGTTGAGCAACAGGAAAGATTTAAAAAGGATTGGTTAGTTGCAGGGCCCGTTTTTTAGCATGACATGTCACTACGGGATTATATAGAGCTCAGGATGAGTCACACGCCCAACAGGGGCCATAGAGGACACCTTAATGATCTTCGATGGAAAGTTAGAGAACTTGGCATTCCTTTCTTTGACGGGTCCAGTGAGATTTTAGCGAGAGCATGGGTTCAGAGGGTGGACACATACTTTGATCAAAACTCCATGCCTGAAGAAGAGTCCATAAAATATTTTGCTATGCACCTTGATGGAGCTGCACACAGGTGGTGGTACCATGATATGATCATTTTGGAGCATACTCAGATTACATCATATATTGAGTTCACTAAGAGACTCATAGAGAAGTTTGACAAGAAGGAACCAGAAGTACATTACAGGGAGGTGTCAGAGTTGAGTCCCCAGGCGATCAATAAAGAGCAGGTGATTGAAGAGAACTTGACAGCAGAAAAATCAAATGAAGTGGCTGATTTGGAGCCTGAGGAAAGTGAAAGAGCCTCTTGACGATTCTTGGGTCATGCATGAAAGTACCGTGGGAAAAGTTATGCATGAGGGAAAAGACAAAACTGTAATCTTGGATACTAGTTCAGTCTTATCCAGTGATGGCTCTAAGACTGATGACTACCTTGATGTCTACAGTGGAGCAAATATTGATGATGTGTTCACTAAGGTACCTTTGGATGATGGGCATAGATAAATAATAAATGATGAAGCTTCCAAAATTACCTTTGATGATCATTCTTTTGTCTTCATTGATGATAACATAGGTGGTTTTGAGTTTGACCTTAGAACCAAGTCTAGGGGGAGTGATGATTATGATGAATCCAGTGTTGATGAGATGGAAAATGACTTATTCAGAAAGGCAACTATTTATGGGGAGCATAAAGATTGCTTATCTACTAAACAGAGTGATTAGCCTTTCTTCACATGGGATCCAAGTGTGTTGGCACCTAAGTATGATGAGGATTCACCTTGGGATGAAACTAAATTGGTTGGTAACGATGTCCTTACTTCATTCCAAGAGTCTTGTATAGAAGTTGGCTTTGCAAGAGATGATTTTTACCTTGAAAAGAAATCAGATTTCATTTGTCAGGTTGCTGATTTTGAGCTTAGACCTTGCAGCTTGGTTGATTTGGATTCACATTTAGCTACTGGGAATGAAGGGGAAGAGACCCAAGTGTGTTGGGAAACAGGTAAGCTGGCTTGCAAGTATGACAAAGGACCGGAATGGGATGAATCCCCTTTTTACTATAGTGTTGTTCTTACTTCAGCTCCACATTTATGCAAGGAAGATATCTTAGATAGCATTGATGAAGTTGTTCATGAACAAAAGATCAAATCAAATTTCACATTGCAAGAAGTTGAACTTAATTAGGGAACTAGCAGTCTTGATGTTTGGGATTCACAATCTACCTTTGAGAAAGAATAGGAAGAGGCTCAAGTAATTTGGGACAACGATAGAGACATTGATAGTAAGTATGAAAATTCTGATTTTGTCATGCCTCCAAACAACAGTTCAACATTTTTGCTTGATCATGATTGGAAAGGACAACTCTTTGTTTCAACTGAAGATGAGGTGCACATTTTATCTAGCATGGACAGCAAACACATGCAAGTGGAAAATTTAATTTGCAATGCATCTAAGGGACAAAGTGAGCTTAATGTTTCATTGGATGATTTACATGCATTGAAAAGTTTTATGGAAGAGTTTAAAACAACTTACTTGCACATGATGCATGATAAAGATATAGCCACTAGGTTTGTAGATGAAGCCTTATCTTGGTCTAAGCAGTTAAAGGAAGAGGTTAGCGAGCTCACCAATGAGCTAAACTCCACAAAGATTGCTTTGGAAAGTGTCCAGGAGGCACTTTTTGCAGCTAATGATCAGCTCTACGAGACCCAACAGTTGAATGAGCAAGAAGGGAGAGAAAGGGCAAACGAAATCAAATAGGTAATGATGGAGCTTGATCACATCCAGGAGTATGACCTTGCTCATTGCCCAAGAAAATCTGAAGATATGAGTACGGATCAACAAGAAGACTGTTTTGGATTGGGAGTTGAGGATACCTTCGGGTCATTGATAATCCTTTATTTGAATGGGATGCTGATTTGACTCTTGACAATGCATTGTTTGAGTTGGAAGATGGAGACTCAGGCAAGTCTAGTGACACGAGTGGATTGGATAACCAGACTTGGGACCCAGGGGCAGTTTCTAGACATGTGGTGTTGTCACGGAATTGGCATAGTGGGTCTACTGATATTGATACTGCTGTTCAATCTCCGACCAGCTTGCACATGACTTAGTCATCGGACTCACAGATGAGTTGGATGGTACCTTCAGTTCAGCAGCGGAGTAGTTTATGGGTGAGGAGATGATTTGATTCTAGGAGATGACTTAGTTGATACCTTCATATGCATCTTTCCACTCTTTCCTGTGGGATTTGAGTTTGCTTATCGCTGCCACTATTTCCTCTCGTTGGATGTGATGTTACATTTTAGTGAGCAAAATGATTTTGTGGTTGGGTAGGCCTCGGGATAGCTAGCCATTAGAGTTCATCTGGATGCTATTTACCCATTTATTTTTCCCACTTTGGTGAATGATTCTCACTGCAGTTACTACATGGAGATATTTTTCTTTTTATTTGATGATGTCTTATTTATTGCAGTGGTTTGGGTGAGTTGGTGTGCTTTGGACCTTTCTTTTGACACTCGGAGGTTGAGTGATAATGTCATGATTTCGGCTAGCTTCAGCATTGGCTTCAATTGGTCGGTTGATTTCAGAGTTGTGGCAATGGATGACTTGTTTCGTATTTTGGTTATCATGTAGAATCAAGCCATGGGTAGTGTTGTGACCTTTTTCACACATCACCTCATTCAAATGGGTACCCCCTAATTTTTGCTCCATTCTGGTCTTTTGGCTTTGGTTTTGTCTCTCTCTCCCTTTCTGTCTCTTTCTGCTATCTGCTTTCTGGGGATGTGCCTGCCTTTGAGCTTAAACATAAAATTTTGGCTAAGTCTGAGAATTAGGGTTTGTACTTTTCTGGTCAATTTGAAGTCAAATGGAGTAAGTAAATTGGAATCTGAGCTTCACATTGCAATCAGCATGCTTCCAGTAGGTTCCCAGCTAAATTTCATCGAATTTCGACAAATTACTATTTTTAGTAAGTGTTCAGTTCGGGGAATTCTCTGAGCACTTTCAAAGTTCCGATCGTTACACTGCATCCAAAACATGTCAAGTTATTTGTCTGCAAATTTTGAGCCAGAACTGACAACTTTCTATTTTTAGCAAGTTCACCTTTGGAGCAAATTTTAGGGTTTATATGCGAAGTTTTTTAGTGCATGTCTGGAGATTCTTTCTGGGTTTTCTGAAACCTACGCAGTGATATAACATGCAAAATGAGACAACGACTTTCAGTACTTAGCCTTCAGAGGCTATTTTTAGGGTTTGCATGTTGGAATTTTATATGCATGTCTGAACATTCCTTGTGGGTTTTTCGAGGGCTTCGCAGTGGTATAACATGCAAACCAGGATCAAGACTTTTTTAGGAGCCGTCTTCAGAGGCTATTTTTAGGGTTTGCATGTAGGGCTTTTCAGCGCATGTCAGGTTATTTTTTATGGGTTTTTCAAGAGCTACGCAGTGATGTGACATGCAAGGTGAAATGATCACTTTTCAGAGACTTACTATTTTTAGCAGGGTCATTCTGACAGCTGCCCAACACATCAGTATCACAAACAGAGTAAAGTGTAATAGAAACAGAGTCAAACGAAGGTCGTTTGATTGACATGCAAGTCAAATTAGGGTTTCCAACTTCAGGGCCTAAAATGAGGGGTAAAATGCCAGAATTTTCGAAAACCAGTGTATCCCACTGCAATTAGTATCTTTCAAGCTATCCACTGGTAAAATTTAAAGGCAATCGGAGCACTTACTATTTATAGTAAGCCACTTCTGAAACAGGCTATAAATAGTAATTCAGCAACAGGCGCCAGTGTGAACAGGCAAGTCTACTGATGAGGGTCACGACATTCAAATTTCAAGTCAAATGGAGCTGGGGAAGTTATGAAACTGAGTAGTTACTATAAATAGTAAAACACCTTCAGAAACATGCTATAAATAGCAAGTCAGCTCGAGACGGCAGTGTGAACAGATCACCTGGGTCATGAGGGTCCTGTGGCGAAAATTTCAAATCAATCCAAGCTTCAGAGGTATGAAAATCAGGGGACTTACTAAATATAGTAAATCAAGAGCGAGCAAGCTGGAAAAACACGTAAGTCTGAACAAATCCTACTTGACCCCCAAAATGCGCCCTATCTTGAAGCTGGTGATGAAAAAATTTCTAAGTTTGAAGTTTGTCCTGCTTGACCCCCAAAATGCGCCCATGACTGGCAAGAGGCTAAGAAAAATTCTAAGTGTTGAAGTTAAATCCTGCAGGACCCCCAAAATGCACCCTCAGCTGGAAGAAGCCATGAGAAATAAGCTAAGTCTAGAGTTAAGTCCTCCTCCACCCTCAAAATGCGCCCTGTCTTGAAGGTGAAGATGGATGAAAAAGCTAGCAAGGCGTGGTTAAATCCTCCATGACATGTGAAATGTGCCCAAATGAGCTGGGAAAATGACAAAAGGCGTTGACTTCCTTCTCCACCCTTTGAAGGCGCCCATGTTAGAAGCAAGGTCAAGGCAAAAACTAAGGTGTGGGAATTAAATCGTCCTCCATATGCTAAATGCGTCCAAGGTGCAAGGTGAGATGGATAAAAAAATGACTAAGGCATGGTTAAGTCCACCTTGGCATGTGAAATGCGCCCAAAGATGTTGGAGGTGGTGGCTTTCTAAGAGGAAAATATTCTAAGTATTGATTATAATTCCACTTTGGCATGTGAAATGCGCCCATGTTAGAGATGAAGTTGGAAAAGTGACCAAGGTGTTGGAAATAAATCTACCTTAGTATGTAAAATGCGCCCAAGTCTAAGGTGGCTAAGGAAAGTTTCTAAGTGTTAATTCTTGCTTGACATGTAAATGCGCCTAGAGTATTGAAGATGTTAACTCTAAGAAAATGTGCTAAGTATTGAAAATCCTCCTTAACCCCTCAAATGTGCCCATGTTGGTGATGGGACTTAAAAATTTTCTAAGGCACAAAATTCCACCTCTAGAGGAAAATACGCCCAAGTTGGAGAAGGTGGTGAAATTTGTTATAACATGAATAAAATTGACAAAGATATGTCAGAAGGTGCCAACTTCACGAAGTTGATGAAGATTGTCAAGGAAGAGCAAGGAAAATACACCCAAAGATGAGGAATGAAGAATAAATTTGATTGAAAAATATTTTTCTAAGGTTAAAATTCAAAAAATTAAATGTACCCCTTTGTTTGTAGACACATGAATTCAACGCTTTCTGAAGGAAATTTTCTTTTGGGTATTGGATGTCTTCAATGGGAAATTGATTTTAAAGTCTTCCACACTTCGCCAAGGCCTTCAGGATGAAGATTTTCCATGGGCACCTGACTGATGAATTTTCTAAGGGGAAAATTTTAAAAAATTTCTAAGGCAAAGAATAAATGATGTTTTTGAAGATAAAATGCCTTGGATGGCGAATTTGAAGTTGAATGACTAGATGATTTTGATCAAAATTCTTCGTGAAGGTGAATTTTCTCAAGCCAGAGATGGATGAAATCAAGTGTCAGAGCCTCAGTTGGTGGAATAAATTTTCTTAGGAGGATGCAGTTGGAGTTAATATTTTAAAAGATGAGTTAAAAATGCTAAATACGCCTTGACTAGTGAAGTGAATCTTCTTGAAATTCTAGAAGGTCAAATATTTTGGATGTCGAATGCCAAGTGTTGCAGCTGCTAGAGGAGGGAAATTCGAATTTCTGCAGTGGAGTAGTGGAAATTTAATAAACTGGCTAAAGATAGCCTCTTCTAGAAATCGACTTGGCTATATGAACTGTGAAGTTATGTTATTTTCTCCATCAGGCTGGCAAGTTCAATTTGAGCAAGTTCAATTTGAGCTCTGAAGTGAAAGAAGATTGCAGTACAAGTGAATAGCTGAGTGCTGAAAGTTTGAAGTTGGCTCTGAGTACGAAGTAAATTTGAAGCTGAGAAGTGGCTATAGTGAAGTTGGTCGATTTTCTCTAAGTGCTGAAGTTGCTGAAGCTAGCTTGGAAAATTTTCTAAGCATTGAAAGTTCAAAGTTGCTGCAAGAGGAGTTGAGGTTTGAAGATGGAATTCAGTGCTGAAGCTTCTCATTTTTAAAAGTCGACTGGCAGCCCCAATGTGATTTTATTTTCTAAGTTAAATATCTAATGACTATTTGTTGCTTTTGCAGGATGGCTGAAGTAAGAGCAACTAGCAGAGAAAACAATGCTGAATCCAGCAAAGCAAATGTATCCAAGCAGGCTGTTATTAAAAAGTTGAGCAAGTCATTCCTGCCAGAGTCAAAATTCTCTTCGAAGTTGGGCAAGTTGGCTGACACGAATTTGGGTTCTTTCAATATGGAGGCTTTCAGAAGTTGAATGATGGGAGTTGGAAGCCATCTTCCTTCGATCACTTAGCACAATATTGTTAGGAGTGGATTATATGCAGCTGCTGGTTTTCCACTAGCAATTCAGTGTCCAGAGCTAATTATGGAGTGTGCTAACTGCTACAATCCAGACCGAAGGACTATCACTTCACCTGATGGCAAGTTGTTCGCCAACCTCACACCTGCAGCTATTAGCGAGGCATTTGGAATCCCATCACATGAGAAGATGATTTACAAGACAAGAGAACGTGTTGAGCGGATGTATGCTTCAACATTTGAGAGATGTGCTGATATGATTAACTCTCGTTGGATGAACAAGCCCAAGCCCTCTCGCACGAAGTTGCCGAAGCAAATAATATCGGATGATTTGAAGCAGGAGTATTGTGACCTGATTATGATGCTCAACAGGCTTGGAGGCTGTCCTCAAGCGTTTATCTTTGAGCCATGGACGTTCTATTATATCAACCTCGTGCTAGAAGGCAAAGAGCATATCAACTGGGCAGTGATGATTAGTGACAATTTGCATGAGCAGCTCTGGAGTTTGAGGAGGACGAAGACGTTTTACATGGGCTCATATATTGTCTACATGTTGGCTCGTATAACGAAGTACATGGGAATATCATACACGAAGCCAATTGGGTGTGGCTCTCATCAGTTCAAAATTCACGAGGCTTGTCTGTAGTTGCACCTAACAAGCACATCCCATTACAAGCGAGTCAATGATGCCTTCACCATGCACATAACGAGGTCACTTTAGCAAAGGACTCATCATAGGATCTTGAAGGAAGCTCAAGAATTAATAGAAAGGTATGGGTGCTAGTTTATTCAATTTCTGAAATTTACTTATATCAGGCTGCAAGGGTTCTCTTCATATCTGTACAGATTTCCCAAGTACCCAACAAACAGGATTTTGATGTTAGAAATATCTAGGCAACTTATCGCCTATGATAAGATTCAGAAGAAAAAGGAGGGAGGACTTGACTTCCGGATCATTATGGGAAATTTAGTCGAAGTGTGTCCTTCACTTCAGGCAGCCAAGGAAGCTGAGAATGAGCTTCAATTTTTCCACCTTTCTTATCACACCAGCAGGCAGTATTACGATCCTCACAGGAATATCAGATGGATACTGTCATAAGAGTTTGTGCATAAGGCAAATATTGAGGATTATTGGGCTAATGCATTGGATGAAATTGAAGTCAGGAAAAGGATGTTCTCGAGGCTACTGTTGAGCATGATTAGGGAGTGAGATTATTCCCGTACTGGACCAGGTGGACGAGGACATGAATGTTCTTCATCCAGATTATGAGGTAGTGAGAGACACGCCACTTCCCCTCCCAGATTGGTTAGAGCTAGAGATTGCAGATTTGGACACACTTTGTATACCAGTCTTGACATTCACCAGAGGATGGGTTGAGCGACATGTGAACAGGCTGAAGAGTAGGTCAATTCCCTTGACCTACAATTTGATGGGAGATCATAGGACGCCAACTGCCACCAAGAAGAAGCAGGTTTCTCGAGCTCTAGAGTCTCGAAGGAAAGAGCCAGTTCAGCTAGAGCCTCCAAGAATCATGGTAGAGTCACCTATGCCATTGGAGACACGTTCTCCAAGCATAAATGAAGTTTCATTGTTTGTCGATCAGAGGAATATGTTGAATAAGGAACAGGAGTTATAGGAGGCAAATCAGCCACCATGAAGAGAGTCCGTTGGCCAAAGCGTCAACGCACCCACTAGAGATAATCAACAAGAAGAAGATGAGGAAACTGCTACTAATACACACTTCCAGCGTGAGCTTGAGGTAGCTCTAGAGGATGATGCAGTTACGGGATAGGAGGCCCAAGTTTCAGGAGATACTCAGCCCTTAGAGGCCAATGCGCCTCGCCAGGATGAAGTTAGAGAAAAAGTTCGTGAAGAAGAGGCAAGGGATGAGCAGCCCTTTGTTATACAACAGGTAGTACCAGATTGGCTCAGAGATAGGATGAGGAGGAGCCCCAGTGAAGAGGCTGATCCAGCTGTAGAGATGGAGGAATTCTTGAGTAGGATCAGTGCACCTCTAAAAAAGAAGAGAGCTAGGAAATTTTCGAAGATCTCAACAGATGAGGATGGCTCTCGCACCCTTCACGTGGCTGTGCCAAGGGTTGATTGTGATCGAGACGAGGCTGTGCTAGAAAATTATATGATCACCACCTTGGAGTTAGGTCGCCCTACAGGAGCGCAGATAATTGAGGAGTGTGATAACTCCTACCAGGCACTCACAGACAGATTGCTCAAGATAGAAGGTAAGTACAAGAAATTGAAGAAGGAGCACAAGACATTGATAGGCTATGTGCAACATTTGTCTCATCCTTGTGGGCAGGAGAATCGAACAATTGAGCTTCCAGCCGAGTTGTCTAGAGAATTAGTCAGTGGCTTGGAAGATTTGAGAAGATGGCATAGGAGGCAAATAAGTGGGTGGCCGACGTTCGTGCTGAGACAAAAAAGTTTATGGAGGATTGTTGTACCCAAACCAATTTTTTTTGCTTCACTAAGGCATTTTGCTTAATTGAGTCTTAATCTTGTTAAAGTGATGTTAGAAGGTCTTTTTTGATCTTTTTAAATATGGAGTTTGTGTCAGTTTCATGACAATCTGTTACTGAGGAAATTCAAGAAAAGTGAAAATCTGAAGGAAAATCATCAAAATTTTCTATCTCTGGAGAGGGGAGCACATTTTCAAAAAGGCGCCCTATCTTTTAGGGGCTCAGATCCTGTTTTTAGGGTTTGTTACCTCCAACAGACATTTGTTTGGTATCACGCTAGCTTCGCAGCGAGCTATTAAGCTTATCAAACGGACCTGTTTCGTGCAAGTTACGGGGGATATAGCGCAAAACGAGAGGAACGACAAAATTGGCTAACACTGGAAAAAGGAGCAGCTTTTGAGAAAGGCGCCCATCTTTTTGAGGTGTCAAATGAAGGTTTTTGACTAAATGCAGGTTTTTGACTAAATGCCACCCAAGATGTTTGTCTCACAATTGTTCAGGCTTCGCGACGCATCCGTCAGTGGGTGAATCTGAGTTATTGAAATGCCTGAGCTAGAGGTCAAACATGGGGTCAAATCTTGGTCAAAATATCAACGTATCAAGCAAAGAGCATATTTCTCGTAAGGTGACCAGCTTTGAAGTCTTAATGCCTTCTTTTGATGTTCTCGATATTCGCTTCTTTGTGTTATGTTCACTTTCGTTCGGGCTCCACCCGTGATCGAGATGACCAAAATGCTCACGGACTTCGAAGTGTTATTTTGGTCACCTGCAATGGCTGTCTCCGAGGAAAAAGAGCAACCTTCAAAAAAGGTTTCGATTTTCACCCCCGATGATGTTTTCTGGAGAAATGTGCCTTTGCAGCTGTCATGTGGAATGAGGTCAGCTCCGCAGTGAGCCTGTGATCCAGTCTTGAAACTTGGTCAGTCAGAAGTTATGAAGGATTTGTTTTTCCCTTCGTACGAGATGAAGATGAGAAAATTTGACTATGGGAAAAAGAGCGGCTTTTGTAAAAGGCGCTTGGATTTTTGACCCTTCAGATCTTAGTTTTATGATATTCAGTCTCGAGGTACCTTTTGATTAGTTTTTGTCCTGCTCTGCGATGCACCTGTCGGCCAGCCAATTGGTGGAGTCAGTCAGCCAGTGTCAGGGGATGAACAGAGGTTCCGAGAGAGGTTCAAATCCAAATTTTCATCAAAATTGGCTTAGTCTGGAAAACGCCTAGAGAGGTCAAAGTTGATTTTTCGAAAGAAGTTGACTAGTGCGCCCTAACTTGAGTTCTGACTTCAGTTAGACTAAACGATTTCTGGGTTGTCATCTCCAGTTCACATTTTGGCATGTTGAGTGTTATTTCAGTTTGCATGTCGAGTTAACTAGTTTGCATGTTCAGTTAACTGACTTTGCATGTCCACTTAACTGAAGTGCATGTTTGAAAATCAACTTGAGTTTGAATGTATGACGCATTAGTTGAAGTTTTGTGAATATTTTGTGAAGTTGGCGCTTCACTTTGGATTGTCAACTTCAGTTTCTAAAAGGGACGCTTTAGTTCTTAAAGCATAAATTTAAAGCATGTGAAGTATGGCGAATTCAATATCAATTGTCAACTGAAGCTTAATTCGCATGATGCTTTAAATAGTTTTGACAACTGAAGTCTTAATAAGGCGACTTTAGTTCTAAAGCATGGTGCTTTATTTAGCTCATTTTAGTTTTCAGTTAACTAAATTGAGGTCCAATCACAAGCCAAGCACAATTTTCAAGGTTGCATGCATTTCTTACGAATTTTAGTGATGAAACTCTATTTATTCAAGTTTAGGCGTCCATTATTCTTCATCACAAGCTTAGAGACATTACATTCTTCTTGAGCGAGCAACAATTTAAAGGTGCTACAGGTGTCAGAATTCATCGTTCTTCATAGCAACGGATTCAGTTTGTTCAGAAGAAGAATATTCCAGACTTTGTTTTCAGTTTGTATGCAGGTTTCATCGAATTCAAAAACAGAGATAGGCGAATTCTACAGAAGCAGAGTAAATAAAACATTCTTTCTTCTGTCTTATTTCTTCTATTTCTCATCTTAGGTACTTTCTTCGCATGTCAAAGAAATTCAGCATATTTTCAGAGTTTGATCATCTGGGTCCGCATACTTCAGTATTTGCAGCAAAACCCATGTCTTAGATTTTTTCGAGAAAATTGCCCCGTAGTCTTCATTCTGAAGCTCTGTGCTTTTTTCCGAGAATCTCTTTGCATGTGGGCCTAAAACACATTTTTTCGAGAATCAAACTATCTAGGTTGTCTTAGAATTTGATTCTACACAAAACCCACGTTTCAGAAAAATTTCGAATTTTTTTCCCGCCATAGGCTATTTTTAGCCTTGTCCAGAGATTTTCAGTTTTTCCAGAAAGTTGTTCAAGTATATTCGACTTTACAATCAAAAGTCTTCATTTTCAAAATGCAATTCAATCTCATTGATTATAAGACCAAATCGGTTCTTATACATGATTTTGTCAGAACTTCAGATACAGACTTAAATCATGTTTATCCAGTGGTTAATCTGAGCAGTCTGGAGGGTGTTAGCACCAATTCATTGAGAAATCTTGAACGTTCCGGATTGCTGGCAGTGGCATCTATTCCTGTTACCACTTTTGATCTTGAGTTCGTTCTTGCTTGCATCAAACATTATGACTCGTCTTCACGACAAATCAGGTCAGTTGATGGGAGGGTTATCTGCAGTCTTAAACCAAAGGATATAGAGAAATGTTTTGCTATTCCTCCTCGTTCAGATTATTTCACTGTGGTTATTGAGGCCTGTGAGAAGATATGGGATGGAGATCAAGAACGTTCACAGAGAAAGGTGGCTCAGAGATGGCTGAAAGTTCAAAAGACTAATATGCCTAAAAAGGTTGGTCGTGGTGAATTCAAGGATGAGGTTGCTGTTTTGATAACTTTGCTCAATCGAGTTACAGGTCAAGAAGATGCTAGCACTTTCCGGTCATGGATGTTTTACCTTATTTCCAGAATTCTTGATGGCATAGAACATTTTGACTGGGCTATGTTGATTAGTGATTGTCTACATCAGCAAATTTATGATTTTCTCAGGTTTCATGAGTTTTGTATGGTGTCCTACTTGGTCTACTTAGTTGCATTTCAAGGCAGCTACAGGCATTTAAAAACTAATGGCACTCTTGGTGTTCAACGTGTTCATGAGTACTATTCTCAGTTGGAGTTTTCTAAATCTGAACAAGATTTCCGAGCAGTGAATGATCACTTTTCTATGAGAACAGTCAGAGATCTTGACAATGAAATGCACATCCGTGTTTCTGCCGAGGCAAAATCAGCGATGGAGACTTGGGCGGATTGGTTTATCCAATTCCCTACTTTCACATACATCCAGGTTTATGGATATGTTGGAGAGCCTTTGATGTTGCCAAGGTATGCTTCAGACAAGATCATCTTCATGGAGTTTCTCAGACAGATGCAACATGTTCATTCCTTTCTTCGCAGTCGTCATAAGACTGCAGCTACTTTTCCATTTGGATTGGGAATTTTCACATGCAGAACCGCAACAGATGCCAAGCATATGTCAACTGAGATGGAAAGATTCAAACTTAAAACTCATACTGAGAGGCGTTCCTATGATCCTTTAGGTCATTATGCAGCCAGGTTAGAGCAAGGGATTGCACATAAGCCAGCACTTGAAGATTTCTGGGTTAATTGTGAAGATGAATTCGAGGTTCGTCATCGTCACTATTGTAGGCTTACTATCGCTCAGCTCTCTGATTACCTATCAGAGGATGTTGATGGTTTATCAGATGATGATGGAGAAGTTCTTCTCAATTCATATGTCAGAGATCAAATTGCTCGGCAGCCACTTCGCTCACCAGATTGGTATGCTAAAGAGAATACTTCTATTGAGGAGGTTTCTAGATCGGTTATCAAGACCAGCAAGCAGTTCTTGGAGAGTAAACGAAGGCGAAAGTCAGTTCCTGTGACATAGCCGCCAGAGAATTTTTCTTCATTGCCTTCTACTTCGAGGCAAGGCCTTGGGTCAAGGCTATTGTGATACCTCCTGAAGGAGTTAGCCTCAGTGGAAACACGGGAAAGACGACTATTGGTAAAAGGAAGCAGAAGCAAGTTGAGAATGTACCTGAGATTCCAGTAGAGAAAGTCATTCAGGCTGAGCCTCGTGTTTCACCTCCTAGTTCACCACATGTGCAACCTATTGATATAGATTCAAAGCCTGAGATACCAATTTGAGTAGGATCGGAGACAACTGAACCACCACAGGTTGATACATCAGGGTCAGTCTCTCCTCGAATTGATAATATTGTTCAGTCTTGTTGGCTCGAGAGGTCTTTGGGGAGACAGAGGCGAGAACCTTCATATAACCTTGATTTATCTGAGTTCGGTGAGCCTTATCAGAGAAGGTTGAACAAGAAAATCAAGAAACAGGTGCATATTGAAAAGACTCTGGAATCAGAGATTGTTATAGAAGTTGCTATTCCTCCAGAGGGTAAGAGCTTAGATGAGGTTGAAGTCGGTGACTTTATTTTCACTAAGGCAAATCTTGGTAGGACCACTTGAGAAACAGACGTGAGCCTTCTTAAGATTGTCACCAATAATCTTGAAGAATGCATCACGAAGGATGGAGAGGATAAGGCATTGCTTAAGGCTGAGAACAGTCAACTTCGTCAGTATATCTCTGATCTTGTTCACGGAAATTCAAGTAGACCGCCTGTTCTTCCTCAGAATACACCTGCAGAACAATGAAAGCTGGATCAGTTAGTCAGTCATGGCAGACTTTTGGATAACTGGGTTGAAAGCTTAGTCGTTACAGTTCAACGTCTTCTTGTGGATTTGTATCAGTTAACGAGTGACACACATAAACCTCGTCAAGGTATTCAGTTGCTCGAGATTTCAGTTGCAGAGAGTTTAGCCAAGGATCGAGTTCTTGTGTCTCAGTTGTCTGTTGCATATGATGCCTTGGAGATTGATGAAGATCAAGAGAAAGTTTTTACTTGGAGGAAGCAACACCTTTTCAAAATGGAGATATGTGAAAAGATCTCTACCAAGTTGTTTTCACTGAAAGATAATGTTGTTGGAGCTCTTGCACTTGTTAGTGGTTTTGTTGTTTAGATTCCGTGTCATTACCTTCTTGAAGATGGCACATATATTGCACTAAATGAAGTACAAGCTGAGTTCGAAAAGCTGATTCATGATAGCCTTGAGGGAGATCCTATCGCGGCTAAGTTGGAGAATATTTCAGTTATTTCAGCTAGTTTCAGAAAGGCGACTGAAGATGTCAGAGAATGCATGCATACAGCCAAGGAAAGTGACAGAGAACTGAAGAAACAGATTATTGCTTTGGGCAGCATCAAAGTGCCAGAAGACAGAGTAATTGATGAGTTCCTGGACGAGGTGTTGAACCGAGATGACTTTGAGTGATCTGCCAGTTGGGATCTGCAGTTAATTTCGATAGAATCAAGAGCAACAGTTAACTCGACTTTCAGTCTTGAGTTCACTTGCTGACTTCATACATGCTTATCTCTTCCTTGGGATTATCTTCACAGGAGTTAGGGTTAGGGTTTCCAGTTAACTGAAGGTAGTGTCCAGTTAACTTTGCTTTAAATAAGGATGTGCATGCTTGCACATTGTCCATTTAGGTTAGATGTACCGGTTAACCGATGGTAGTTTTCCAGTTAACTGTATAGTTTGCTTTATTAGGGTTTATCAATAAATCTTGCATGCATTGCAAGACTGTAGCTAACTCAAGGTGATTTTAGGGTTCCCTACACCTTTTGATGTCTATAAATAAGAGCTTTCGCTCATTTGTAATTAACTTTTGCACGAGAGAGAAATATATGCTGTGCCTACCTTGCCTTCAATATTGCTCATTCTTTATTTGTTCATGCCTATTTACTGTTATGATGAATTGTTATGCCACATAGGGTTTCATGCAATTATAATGGTAAATTCTTTCCTTAGCTAGATCAAATCTGTTTTGTGATCAATAAACTTGTCCAGATTGAGCTGATAGATGTGTCACCTTGCCTTCAAGTTGAGAATCTGTTCTTGTTTATCGTATGGTGTTTTGTGAATAATAAACTTGTTTAGATTGAGCTGATAGATGTGCCACCTTGCCTTCAAGTTGAGAATCTATACTTGTTTATCGTCAGATAGTCATCCTTGCTCCATTTCCTCATGCTCTGTTTTCTTGAGGAAACTGGATAGATTTTAAGTAATTAGCGTAGTTGTAGTTAGTAGTCTGTGAAACCAAAAAATACTTAGCTACAATGTATATAGTTTTCGAGAAAGCCTTGTACCTCTTACAGCTGAGACAAAAAGACAGGATATAGTTTAGTTTACTTTCCTTTTTAAAGCACTTTGTCAAGCACAATGAGGGAGCTTCCCCTCCTAATTTGAAGAGCATTCATTGCGTAGTGTGCATAGCTGTCCGTACCAACTCTTACTCCAGAGGTGCTAGTTGTTACGCCAACAAGAATCTTGCTCATGCTTTCCAGTAGGCTTCCAGCATTATGGCACGGATGGATGCAATTGATCATGCTTGGGGTGATGCTCATATCTATCAGAGCAAGGTTATTCAACGATTGGAGGTTTTGATGTATACTCCCTTGCAGATGTTGGTTGGAGGAGTGATTCAGGAAGGTGATAGGTATGATTTTGCCGACTGGTACTCTTCAGTAATCACAGGCCGAGGATTCTTCGATGCAACTCAGATAGATTCGGCCAGGGTCAGAAAGGCTATGATGAACATTATTGATGGAGTCCTGAACACTTTGGAGGCTATCTTTGCTAGGAGGCTGAATGTCGATGAGGTGACTGCTAATGGCTTGAGGAGTAGGCTGCCACCTTTCTTTTCTGAGGTGAAAACTTTTGTTCAGAACGACTTTGAGAACACCTCCACTTTCTCCAGTATTATTCAAAATACTCAGGATGCTCTAGTTGCTTGGAGAAAGTCTTGTATGCGGCATGGGCAGGCAGTTACGGTGTTGGAATTCCAGCTCGATCACATTCCGCCGATCTCAGTTTAGGAGGTTGAGGCTGTGCTAGCCAGATTCGTTGATTTTGCAGCCAAGGAGAAGGAGAACGGAAACGCCTTTCTGGATGATGACATTCTAGATGACTGATAGTGGGCATTAATTGCCTTTGCTATTTTGGGAGTGAGTGGGAATCTTGTGATTCATTTATTGTACCACTCCCCATTTTGGCGGTTTTTAGGGTTAGGGCTGATGTGGCTTAATCTAAGCCCTCCATTTGATTGTAATTTGAGCCGTCCGTTGGACTGAGCCAACTATAAAAGGGGCATCCCCCCTCATTTGTACAATGATTAGATTAGAGATCAGAGACTAGAGCAGAGAGACTGATAGTTGTGATAGCTTAGTATAGTTTGTATGAGAAGGAAAGTTTTCCCTTGAAAACTTTGTAAGAGATTGTTGTGAAAACTATCATAATAAAAAGAAGCTTTCATTGATGGTGAATTCGTCTTTGTTATGAGCAACTAGCAAGATTTCTTCATCCCTTCTACTTCAAGTAGTAGCTTAAATTAGAGTAATTTTTATTTTCATGCAAGTAGATGTTAGCTGTGGATTTGTGGTGTTGATCAAGGCAACTTCGTTTTAATCCATACCACTAGCAGCTTGCTGACGACAAGTTTGCCTTGTGTGGTCAACTGGAAAACATTACAAGCCTAACTTCGATTGTGATTCACGTGTTTGTATGCGTCGTCTTGATGGTACTTGCATGTTGAATTGTAATCTGAATACCTTTCGCTGCTCCTTTGAAGATTGCACCGACCTTGTGTAAGCTGTCCAACGTGAGGCGAAGCAGAGTCTGGTTGAAGTCTGTTGAGATTGATCCCACGTCCCGCCTTAGTATAGAATTTAGATCTTCCAGAACCCTGCACTCATTTCAATTCTGCACATTTCTGGTTAATCTTTAGGAAATTCGTACCTTATTGCCAAATCATTTGCATCATTCACGAAAACCCCCTTTCATCATTAACCTACTGTTAGCTGCCAAAAACTGGTGAACAATTGTGTAAGTCCCCTTGTGTAAACAACAAATCACAATGAACCAACTGAGGGTATTCCATAGCTTTTTCAGAACCTTGGAGTTGAATGCACGAACTTTCTTGCAATCTTAGTGTACAAAATTCTTTGATCAAGAGAGAATGGAGTAGCCTTCGGACACTCTGTTCTGCTGATTGGTGCAGTCACAAAAATCACATCAACAGGATCCAGGAGGAGAAGAGTTTTCTTTGCAACTAAGATTGTTTGGGGACAAGCAATTTCAGGGAGGGCGGACTGTAATGTCCCCATTTTCATGAGCGTCACTATTTAGAGGATTTAGCCTATTCCTGACCCTCGTAGGCTAAGGAACGTGGTTAGGGGGGTCTTCTTCAGGCAGTTACCCAGTCAGCTGTTGGCTTCTACTCATTGATTTTGGAGTTAATTGGGGGTTTCCTATGATTTGTTGGATGTTGGATAACATACTGTTTGATAACACACTATTTGATAACATACTATTGGATAACACACTGTTTGATAACATTTTGTTGGCTAACATATTGTGTTATCATATTGCACTTGATGAGTTATATTTTAATATTATAATAAAGTGCAATTATAATATAATATTATAATGTTATTTGGAGACTTCTAGAAGAGGCCGACCTCTTGAGGTGAAAAAGTATAAATAAAGGATGAGGGCTTGCTTCTCATACATGAAGAGTTTGATAATTGATTTTGACAGGTCTATTGTGGAGCCAAGGGTTTCTGTAGTTGTTTACATTGTCTTTGGGAATGAAAACTCCCATTGATAGCATAACTGAGGGGGTGAAATATCCTTTGAAGGGTTGCAATCAAGGAGGTGATAATTCAGTCATCTCACTTGGATAAAATTAGTGGCCAAGGGCCAATTTTGGTTTAGTACGATTTGGAGGATTGCTGGAGATATTTTGTGCGTTGAGTCTACATCATTGGAGGTTCGATTTGCATTAGAAGGAAGAGATTATTTCTTGCATAATCTGATTTTATCTCAGTCTGATATCAGACCCCCCATTTCTAGTCAAGAGGTGGCACAAATTTGTTCATATCTTGCTTTTGTCCATTGATTCCACTAAGGATTAGGGGCGCATCATTCCAAGAGATCATGAGGTGATTCCAAGTACAAATTGGAGGAGTTTAGGGACAGCCACGAATTAATCCAAAGGTCTGATCAAGAGAATAGGGGTGAGTCAAGGAAGGCGATTTCAAGCTAGAAGAGCAAATAAAATATAAATAAATTCATGTGGCATTGTTGAAGGATAGGAAGGCCAGGCGCCGCTCCTCTAGAGGAAAATTCATCAAGCATAAGGAGATTCGAATAAATTTGTTCAGGCAACCTCCATTTCCAGGTTCTCATGTTGATGATTGTATTGCATCAGATTTAAGCTTTCATGTTAGTTTTCAATGCTGACTTATTCAGCATTCATTGGCATTTTAATTTGGAGTAGTTGCATCATCATTTCTATCATCTAGGTTTGCTGTTGTAAGTGTTTTCGGAAATCAGACTTTGGCATTGTTTTGCATTTCTATTGTAAAGCCAAGAGTCTTGGCTAGTGCATCAGCATTGTATTGGAAAGGACATTTGAATAAAGGAGTCATAAGTTGCATGCAATATATTTGATGTAATGTCAATTTTTGAAGCATTCATTTCCAACATATGAGTTTGTTTACCAACTATTTGTTAAAATGCCAGTTGGCTGTAGGAGTATATTTTTCATGTAGAGGTCATGCTTTTGCATCTAAAAAGCCAAAAGGAAGTTGCATTTGCATCTAATACATTACTTAGACATTGTGGCATTAATTTACAAGCTTTAGAGTACTTAGATATCACTTTTCAAGCCAATATATCAGACTGAAACCACAGACCAGCAAGCATAAAGTTTACATCAGAAGTGTTGACAATATTCCTTGAGTGCAAAACCACATTAGTTTGTCAAGGGATATTACAGAAAGTGCTCAAACTATCAGCAAAATCAGATTCGCCTGTGGAAAATGTGTTAGAAGATTTGTCATTGATGTCTAATTAGATTACTGGAATACTTTTTGATGAGCTTAATGAAGTAATCATCTTCAAACTAGTTGTGCTTAGAAGCGAGCATCTACAGGATATATGTGAAAATAATATTCAGATCAACAAAGGCAGAATACGTACAGAAGTAATATTCAGATCCAAACTCAGTTTGAATAGATACGTGTTTCAATTACTTTTGATGTCAGCCTCGATCGTGCTCTCAAATCGGTGGTGTCTTTAGTTTACGTCTGGTTGCTGATCACGTGTTAAGATAACAAGTGCAAGATTATGATAACATGTTTTTTATTAAGAGGCATGTTCAATGAACAGATACGTATTTCTTAAAAAAGACGTCTTCATAACAAATTGAAAGATACAACTTTCTTCAAGTCAAAAGATGCGATGTTTTTTTTTGGTATGCGATGGTTTCAAAAAGGTATGAGTTGGACGTATGGCGAACAGCTGTGAATAAAAACAAACATACGTTTTGTTTTCTTGAAATTCGTCATTTCTATCAAGAGGCGCGACTTTCTTAACAAAGTGCGAATAGTAACTAAAGATAATCTAAAGTTTTAAAAGAACATTTTTTTTTGAAGTCATTAACAAACTAATGAGAAGATGTGACTCGTGCATCTGAAAAAGATAAAGTATGTTTTTAAAATAAAAATCTGGAAACAGTGTTGTTAATAAAAAGACGTCTTTAGAATGAAAAGATGGACTGTTTCTGAAGAAATGTGACTTGTGCGTCTGAAAAGATAATTTGAAGTATGCTTTTTAAAAAATCTGGAAATAAAAAGACGTGTCTTCAGGATGAGTCTTAGTGATGAGATCTTTTCTTAACAAAAATAGCTCTCAATCAATGAAGATCTGAAGTAAATCATAGTTACCAAATGGTGCGATCTGTTTTAATGAAAAGACACATTACTTACACAAAAAGTCATAGTCTTTGATCAAATCATGCACATATAAAGATGGATCAAATCAGTTTTGAAAGAGCGTGGTTGTTTGGAGGATTTGCAGATTGGTCAAGTGTCCCATCTCTTTGTGTGGGCTTAGGGTGATATCATTTATCACATAGAGCAGATTGGAGAGCTGGGATTGTAAAGATCAGATTGAAGGCAGTCTTACATCCATCAAGTCAAAGTTTGATACTTTGCACTAGGGGTTGGTGCTCCTTGTAGGTAGGTGCCTACTAAATCTGTTAAGGTCTAGGTGTTCCTTGTAGGTTACATTCTACTAAATCATCTTTTGGTAAATCTGTAGGTTGGTGCCTACCTTGAAAAATATTATTTCAATAAAGTTGTGTCAACTTGGGGAAATTGGTTCATATCAAAAGTTTGATTGTAAAAAGTTTCAAAAAGAATAAAATTGAAAGTTTGTGTTGATTTACTGATTCACCCCTGCACCCCCCTCCCCCCCCCTCTCAGTAAATCTTTGTGCTCTTCAAAATGAATCCGCATTCAGGCAACTAGTAGGCAGCCTCATTTGTCTCATTGCTACTAGACTTGATCTCAGTTTTGCAATGAGCTAAATCTCTTGCTTCATGACAGCCCCTAAAGCTGAACATTGGGTTGTAGCGAAGCGTCTGTTGAGATATGTGAAAGGCACTTCCGACTTTGGCATTCTGTATGGAAGGTGCAAAGGTCCTAAAGCTGATTTGTTATATAGACTCAGATTGGGCAAGTTCTATTGATGACAAAAAGTCTACTTCAGGGTATGTATTCAGTTTGGCTACATGTGCAGTTGCATGGACCAACAAGAAGCAGCAGGTAGTGGCTTTTTCCTTGACTGAAGCTGAATATTGGGGAACTGTTAAAGCAGCTTATGAGGCAGTTTGACTTCAAAGGGTGCTTTTTGACATGCAAATGTCTCAAGTAGGACCTTCCCCCTTGTACCGTGATAATCAAGGGGTGGTGAAACTCGCCAAGAATCTAGTCTTCCATGAAAGGACAAAGCATGTTGAACTCCATTGAAATTTCATCTGCCAGCTTGTCGAAGATGGATCAATAGCATTGTAGTATGTTCTGATAGAGGATCAAACTGGTGATATTCTCACCAAGTCTCTTAGTCTAGATAAGTTTGTAAAATTCAGGGGGTATCTTTGCGTAGTTGATAGGTTGACCATTAAGGGAGGGTATTAACATAATATTTAGTTATTTATTTAATGGTCACCTCTTTGTATATTTTTTAAATTAGCTATTTAGATTTGTTTCTATTTTTTTCTTCGATCCTCTTTCCATTTTGGAAATGATGTTTTTAGAAACATTTGTTATGTAATGTCTATATGAAGCGTATTTGCTTCTTTGGTAATATATCGAAGATTTTCAGTTCTTGTTTTCAGCCATTAGGAATTGAAAGGGGTTTCATCCTTTGAACTCCAAGAAACCAATTGGGTTTCGTTCACTGATCTCAAACACCTAAGGGTTTTTGTCCTCAAATCTAACAAGTAAACATGAGTGTTTGACTCTAGGATTTAGGTTTTGTTGGTATGATGTCCCAAATTAATGGAATTGCCTACCTTATATAGAGGTTGGAGGCCTATCATGGGCCCACTTGTGCTAAGAGTCATTTGAAAGTTTTCCTCTATTTAATATTCAAATTTGGGCCCATTAATGGCATCCCTAGTTGGCCTTGATGATTGTTCAATTCATTTGTTTGAATAACAAGGTTCTATGAAAGAGCATGCTAGAAGGTGGCGGTTTAAGGAAATGCTTGCCAAGAAATTGAACAAAGAATACTCTTAAGGTTTGACATTGGGAGTTTGGGAATCCATGTGCTTGAAGGATGCAATATTGTGGGGGTTTGGGGATTCACATACCACAAGGGTGCAATGGTTGGAGGGAGCAAGGATTAGGGGTCGGCAATATTGAGTGCATGGGGAAGTGAAAGTCTATGGGTTTGCAAACAGGGTGGTGGGAGGGCAAGGATTGGGGTTTTGGGATATTTGATACCAATAGAGAAGTGGGGAATGGAAGAAAGCTATGATAGTCTGAGGAAGTTTGAAATCCCACCCAAGGTTGGAAATTGAGTTAGACATCCTCGTACTTAGGATAAGGGAAATTACATTTTACTATAAGGAATGAATTGATATTGATCTTGTAGTGGGTTATGCCAAAATTTTGCATGGTATGAGAGTTGAGGGTGCTCAAACTAACCATGACCTTTGTGTGTGCATGTTTTGTGCCAAAACATTTCACTTTCCAAAGAAAGCAACATGAATATCTCTTTGTTTCCATGGATTTTGTGTTCAATATGTACATTCTTTGTTTGAGGAAGCTACATATTCTGCAAACTTAGTCAAGCCTATTTAATAATGTTGGATTGCAAAAACCACATACATAAAAATGAAAGAGCCTAGGAGCTCTAAAATGAATGGCTCAAAGGTAAGATACATATTTGGGTTTTGCAAATGAGGTGGCAATCTAATTGGGAGTAAGTGAGGAAAATTACCCAGTTAAACATGCTTAAGCTAGATTAGGACTGGGATGAACTCTTAATAAATCATGGTTACATGGTGAAAGTCTTTGTAATGACGGTTGATGCTATCTGACCATTCTTTTTCTAGTTTCAATCCCACCTTTGAGCATTGCTTGATGCAATGAGTGCCATGTGGAGATTCAAGCTCATGAGATGGGTTCTTGTGCACACCTACCCATGGAGATGAGTTATTGTGGATAACTTGATTATTAAACACTTTGTTTGGTTTAGCCCCCAAAAATAATATTTGATGATAGCTGACAAAAAACCATATAATTAAATGAAAGACATTGGGACTTCTAAAACAAATGGTTTATTAGGGTTACTAATCGCCAAAAGTTTTGCAAATGTAGTAATAACTAAAATGGGCTTAACTGTGGGTAAAACTTCATGGTTAAGAGTGCTTGATTCAGAATAGTTTTGGAGTGAATAAACTATTTGGAAGTCCCACTTATGAGGTTCAAGTCCTAGATGATGATCCATGTCATGTAATGGATGTTTTTTCCATGTTCAATTCCTCTTCTTCATGCTTGTAATTATTACATAATGCAATGAGTGCCAAATGGAAAATTCAAGCACATTAGAGATGGGTTATTTTGAATCTCTATCATGAATGATAGGTCAGTGCCAATTTCTTTAGTATTAAGCACTCCATACATTTGATTCTGAAAAGTTATACTTAATAATGGCATACACCTTTATTAAGTTGTGGCTGCCATTGTGATTATGGGAAAAATCTGGGGGATTATTGAAACCATTTTGGCTGGATCGTTCCCTTTTTAAATCTTGATCATAGCAACACATTTTTCCACAAGCACTTTTCATGATTTGATGTATCAAATTTTTGGGCACTAATGAAGAAAATAACTTATTGTGAGTGATCCCAAAACATGAAAAACTTCCAGAAATTTGATAATATTACAGGTATTTCAACAGAGTGAAATTATAATACAGTATTTCTTGAATGATATTGTCTCCCCTTATGTAATTTGCAGCCGCATACCTCATGTGTAGCTACATTGTTCCTATGTGACCGTGTTGCTTCCTGTTCTTATGTTTGGTTTAACATTTCCATCTATTTCTTGTTCTTGTAAGTTCATTATTCTGCATTAGATAAAGTTTTTTCCTGTGACTGCTGAAATGTTCATGCTTGATTTCCCTCTAGACAGTCTTCTATTTTTATTTTTGATGATGTTTGCATAATGTGTATGAAGCAATGTTGATGCTGGGCGACGGTTTGGAATACCACTTCGAGGGACACACTCTCATGCTTTTGTCAGTTCTTTTATGGTTTGTAACTCTTTCTCAAACAAATCCCATTGACAGAAAATATTATGATTTGATGGAATTTTAACCTGAATATGACAGAACCTCTAAGGTAACATATTTGGAAAAATAGTATTGGTTCCAATGAAGATGCCATCTAAAGTTCAATTATTGTGATTTTCATATATAATTAATAATTTTTGTGATTTATGAGTTGTGATGTTTGTGATTTTTATCAGTTATTTTGCTGAAATTTATATAGCATGTATTTATTTGCTTTAGTCATATCATCCTAGTCAGTTTAAACTTAATGGTAATTTTTTAATTGAAGTGAATTTTGGTTCCTGAAGGACTCTTTCCTTAATAAATCTATAGAATGTGAAAATGTACAAACTACCTGTTCTGCCTATTGTTCAGTTTAGTTGAATTATTTGGTATGTGTGCCCCTTTGCAAATGAATGTGAGATGTGAGCAAGTTACATTTATGTTTCTAATCTCATCAAAAGTTGCTGTGTGATTAATGCTATTTCTCTTTAGTTTTGATGAGCTTTTCTGGTTTGAGCTTGGTATGGATCAATTATGATGATAAATGTGGCCGTGGGTATCTCTTTTAGGCATGCATATTGGATTTTGTGTATGCCATGGCATTGATGTTAGTTACCATTCCAATAACATGCTTCAGTATATTCTTATAAAAGTTCATTTGTGTTTTTTTAGTTAAAAAACATATGTTAATGATGAGCTCCAAAATTGGAAGGTGCTCTTTGTGTTTTGAGCTAGCATATTTATATGTTGTGCTCTTATGTCTTTGTTACCACGACTTTGCAGAGAGCATTCTGTGGAATATGAGGATTTGTAATTTATTTTTACTTTGTATATGTTTGCTTCCACATTTTTCTGGCTTAATAAGCTAATGTCTCAAATTTTTTCTTATGTTCTATAAAAGTTTCCAGCCCAATCTACCTTAGAATAGACATTGAAAACCTATGTTAATTTGATAAACTACTGTGATACTGCAGGGACTTGATGAGATCATTGACAGGGCACTTCCTAGATATGATGGAACAGGCACTTACGAGGATTTTGTGAGCTTAACACAACACTGGCTAAGCAAATTGAAAGTAACAATCAACCTTGCTTATGTTTCTCTCATTATGTAAATTTTTATTGAAACAATGGAGATAATATATTTGAAGATCGTTTCTTTCTTCTTTGTTTCTTATAAGTGCAAGTTGTTTTTCACTGCATGTTCAAGATGTTGGTCATGTCACCTAGCTACATGCAAGCATTATACATTGGTATAGCATTAACAATCTCATAAACACATGGGTCCATCACTCATGAATTGATCTAATAGTGCTTAACTTAGTCGTGAACCTGTTCTCTAGGTCAGATCCCATCAGCAATGTTGTTGACAATATGCTATAACTTGTTTTTGACTCCATTCAATAATTAAAAGAGATTGCAGAAAACAACATTAATTAATATTAATTTATTTTTATTCTCAACGAGGCTGAACATATTTAGTTAATCTAGTAAGCTATATTTGTATAATTTAGGCTTCATGAGATTTGAGTTGACAAATAATAAGCTATAATAACTCACTAGTAATCAACTTAGGCTTTTGTATAGATATCTCTAGGCATTTTGTTTTCATAAGCATTGTTGTACTCACACAATTATTTTTGTATTGTGTCAAATTTCAAGCCAAAATCTTGTCATTTCTTGATTGGGAGTCATACTTCAATAGTCAAACCTTGTTGTGGTCATCCATGTTTTTTCATCTCTAGTTAGTGTCTTTGTAGGGTCAATAAAAGGAGCTTTCCAACACATTTGGTGAGGTGAATAGCAAAGCTTATATGATAGAGAGAAGGTGAAAATTTACAAAGGCATGCAAAATGTTGCCTAGTTAGAGGGTATGTACTTGTATGAAGAGCTGCATAAAGATCAAAAAGTGAAAATGTTGCACAGTGTGAGTGTGCCCTAACAATGAAGACTTGCAAGTTTTTGAAATACAAAAATATGTTTCTCAATTATGAGGCACATGCCTCTCTAAAGGGATACATAAAAAAACAGAAAATGTTCCCAAATGCAATGGCATTCCTCAAATGAAGGAGTGCAAATTTTGTCAAAAGAGAAAAGTGCATCATAGTGAATTGGTGTG
Source organism: Sequoia sempervirens (assembly GCA_007258455.2). NCBI lineage: Eukaryota > Viridiplantae > Streptophyta > Pinopsida > Cupressales > Cupressaceae > Sequoia > Sequoia sempervirens. The sequence continues at coordinate 88,655 of VDFB02215895.1, forward strand.
CACTTGATCAAGCATTTGAAAAAGGTGTTTGCCAATGAAATGGCATGTGCCACTCCAAAGAAGTGCATAAAGTTCAAATTTGAAAATTTCCAAATAGTGTAAGAGTGTGTACGTTTCAAAATCAAAATATGTTGCCTAGTTAGAGGGCATCCTTTGTGCAAAGAGACACATAAAAATAAAAAAAAATGGAAAATGTTTCCTAGCTAGAGGGCATGTCGTCCATTGACTTACAAATATTTGAAAATTGAAAATTGTTAGCTAGTATAGTGGCACATGCCCTATTAAGGAGTGTTGATTTAAGATAGCTTCGGTCAGATATAAATGATGATTGCATTTATGCATCATCATCATTTATATTTAACCAAACTGTTCTTAAAATATGAAACCATCAAATAAGTTATTCAAATTTCAGATGATGATCGAAATTTGCAAATGGATAAATCGGAATTCATTTTATATGATTGTTGTTTGTTAAATACTCTCATATTAGTCTAAGAATAACACCGAATTGTTACGGTTGTTAAGGGAGCCTGCGCGCTCAAGGGACACGTCCCATGAGCGGTGGAGACACGTCCTCTCATGAGACGCGTCTCTCCTTGAGGCGTGTCTTCCACATATAAATGAGACCTCTTTCCTTTATTTGCAGATATCGAAATCAATTAATGTTCTGCAATCAGCACATTCAAAGTACAGAAGCACAAATCTGACTTAGAATTATTACACAAAATTTCAGACTTAGAATTTCCATAGTTCTTTTAGGATCTAGCTCTGATAAGATTTGATAACATTTACATGGTATCAGAGCCAAGTTGAGTGAATCCAAATCAAATCTAGATATCAGATTACTTAGGAAAATTCGTATTTTTTGAAAAATCGAATTCACATCACATTCTTCATAATGTCAAGTATGATCAAATTTGAAGATCGTCTTGAGGGAGCAAACAACTTCACCTCATGGAAATTCAGAATCATGATGATTCTCAAAGAAAATAAGTTAGACTCATTTGTGAAAGAAAACAAGGGGGAACCAGAGGATGATCCTGAGAAAACTCAATGGATTGAGAATAATGAAAAAGCCATGAAAATCTTAGTAGATGCAGTTAGGGACCACATTGTACCTATTCTAGCAAAACATGAAACTGCATATCTAATGTTCAAATCCCTTGAGAGCACCTATGAGATAAACACCACCTGTAGGACTCTTGCATTAAAGAGGCAAATCAACAATGTCCAAATAAACAAAGGAGAAACCATTAATGCATACTTCATGAGGATCATTGATCTAAGGGATCAATTATCTACAATTGGATATCAAATTGATAGCAATGAGTTAACACTAATTGCACTAGGAGGTCTACCAAACTCATGGGAGCCATTTGATCAAGGAATAAGTGCGAGATCTGAACTCCCCAAGTTTGATAGGCTAAGAACAGACTGCCTTCAAGAGGAAACAAGACTCTCAACAAAAGAAAACAAACAAAAACCCATAGATGAGGACATTCAAGTGCTCAACACATCATCTAATAAAAGGGGTAAGAAAAACTCTTACGGGAAAGGATCATTTAAGAGAAAGAGAAATTCCCATGGAAAAGGATCATTCAAGAAGAGGAAAGACATCTCTCAATTACAATGTTTTAGATGTGATCAATATGGGCACTATGCAATGAAGTGCCCTGACAGATCAAATCAACAAGCATCATTTGCTAAAGTAGGAAAGTCAAATTCAGACCATGATTCTAAGAAATTTGTATTCTATTCAGCCTTATCAAGTCAAGTATCTAACAATATCAACAACTGGGTGATTGATAGTGACTCTTCAAGGCACATCACAAGGTTTAGAGAACACTTAGATACTATGACTGAAGAGTCTGATGAAGAAGTAACAATTGGGGATGATTCTGCACATCAAGTAAAAGGGGTTGGAACTTGCTCCATCACATTGAAATCTGGTCTCTCCTTTCAACTCACTGGAGTTTTATTCGTACCTGGAATAAAGAGGAATCTAATATCCATCTTTGCTCTTGAAGACAATGGATATAGGGTTACATTTATGGATGGGAAAGTTCTGGCATGGCCTAAGAACTCAACTATAAAGAAAGCTCTAACCATAGGTGTAAGACAAGGTTATCTTTATAAACTATGCACTGAAGTCAAGCAAACCCTTACCCTTGATACTTTTGGTTCAAATGAAATTTGGCATAGAAGATTAGGACACCTTCATTTCCGTGCCCTACCTTCCGTAGAAAAAACTTGTAACAGGATTACCCAAGTTAAAACCAACTCATGAAGGAACTTGTAAAGGTTGTGCCCTAGGAAAGAATACAAAGGGATCCTTTCACAATAGCTTGAGCAAAACCCAAAATGTTTTAGAATTGGTTCACTCTGATTTATGTGGACCCATGTCCGTACCCTCCAAGGCAGGCTTCCTATACTATGTCATATTTATAGATGACTTCTCTAGGAAGACCTGGATTTACTTTCTTAAGTGTAAAGAGTCAATAGAAATCCTTAAAAGGTTCAAGGAGTTCAAAGCTCTTACTAAAAACTTCTCTGGTAAGAAAATAAAAATCGTAAGGACAAACAATGGGAAAGAATATACCTTTGAAATCTTTAAGGAATTCTGCATGAATGTTGGGATTAAGAGGGAGTTTATAGTAGCTTACAACCCTCAACAAAATGGGGTTGCTGAAAGAAAAAATAGAACCATTGTAGAAGCTGCAAAAGCAATGTTGCTTGACCAGAACATTGAAACCTCATTCTGGGCAGAAGCCTCTAGAACTGCTGTCTACATCCAAAATAGATATCCTCATTCTCATCTAGATAACAAAACTCCTGAAGAAGCATTTACTGGCATAAAACCTGATATTAGTCACTTTAGGATCTTTGGTTGCCCAGTCTATATTCATGTGCCCAAAGAGAAGAGATTCAAACTAGAACCTTCCGGAAAGAAAGGGGTATTTGTGGGATATAGTGAAACCTCCAAAGCTTACAGGATTTTCATACCCGGGTAGGAACAAATTGAATTGAGCAGAGATGTCATCTTTGAAGAAGACATTGCATTCAAAAGGGCAAGAAGTTCAAGTGAGATAGAAACTTATTCACCTAGAGTCTTAGACGAGGATCCTACCCCTGAGACTCAGAGGGAGTATCCTGAGGAAATACCAAATGAACTTCTTTCTACTTCAGATGAGAATACAAATGACAACGGCAAGAAGAGGCCACTTTGGGCTAGAAAGATGATCAAAGAAGCTGAGAATCATGCAACACCCAAAGGAACGTTTAGGGAGAGTAAAAGACCCAAACGGTTCTCAAGCTATGTTGCTCTAATGAATGACATCATAAATTCAGAACCCACCAGTGTTTCAGAAGCCTTCAGACATCAAGTATGAAAGGATGCAATGACGGAAGAGTATCAGTCCATTCTAAAAAATGATGTATGGGATATAGTGCCTAGACCAAAAGAGAAATCTGTTGTCTCTTCTAAATGGCTCTTCAAAATCAAACATGCTGCTGATGGCAGTATAGAAAAACATAAGGCACGTTTTGTGGCAAGAGGTTTTTCACAGAAGGAAGGCATTGATTATGAAGAAACATTTGCACCTGTTGCCTGTTACACATCTGTGAGAGCAGTGATAGCCATTGCAGCAGCTAAAGGCTTGAAGATCCACCAAATGGATGTAAAAACTGCCTTCCTAAATGGAACCATTGAAGAGGAAGTCTATCTAGAACAGCCTGAAGGTTTTGTGATACATAAACCTGACTCACATGAATGCAGACTAAAGAAAGCACTGTATGGACTTAAACAGGCTCCGAGGGCCTGGTATGAAAGAATTGACAGCTACCTCTTGGGACTTGGATTCTCCAAGAATGATGCACACCCAAATCTTTACTTTAAGGTAATTAAAGGTGATATGTTAATAATTATTTTATATGTTGATGACCTGTTGATAACAGGAGAAGATCACCTCATTGCTCAAGGAAAGAAGGATCTAACTTCAGAATTTGACATGAAAGACTTGGGCATTTTACACTACTTTCTAGGTTTGGAAGTCTGGCAGAAACTAGATGGCATCATACTAAACCAAGGAAAGTATACTATTGACATTCTGAAGAGATTTGGAATGTTGGATTGTAGACCCATGTCTACACCTATGGAAACCAACCTTCACAAACTGAAAGAAGCAGCAGCAGAATCCAAGTGTGCAGATTCAAACCTATATAGACAAATGATTGGATCTTTGATGTACCTGGTTAACACCAGACCTGATATTTGCTATGCAGTGAATGCTCTAAGCCAGTTCATGTGTGAGCCAAAGGAAATTCACCTGATGGCTGTGAAACATATATTGAGATATCTTCAAGGCACTATTGGATATGGTCTTCTTTACAAAAATAATCAACTAGATCTGCATGGATACTCTGATTCAGATTGGGCTAGAAGTGTAATTGATCGGAAAAGCACATCAGGATGTTGCTTCTGTTTGGGATCGGCTATGATCTTTGGGATCTGCAGAAAACAGTCTTCAGTAGCTCAAAGCTCAAGAAAAGCTTAATACATTGCAGCCTCTATGGGGGCAAGAGAAGCAGTATGGCTCCGGAAATTGCTTGTGGGAGTCTTTAGTGAGCCCTTGAATCCTACCATCATTCATTGTGATAATTAGAGTTGCATCAAACTCTCTGTAAATCCAGTATTCCATGATAGATCTAAGCACATTGAGATCCCCTACCATTATGTAAGAGACATGGTAGAAAGGAATGTGATTCAGTTGGAGTATATTAGTACAAATGATCAAACAGCAGACATTCTCACCAAACCTCTCTCCCGAATCAAGGTTGAACACTTTCGGAAGAAGTTTGGTATGATTGAAATGTAATTTGATATTATGTTTGAAATTCAAAAATTGTTTAGAGGTTGTACTAATATATTTAAAGATGTTTAGTGTGTAAACTCTTTTGTCATGTGTGTGACTCCATGACCTTATGGGCTCGCTCCCCCTGTGTACATTATTGAAAGGTGACGATCTTTCTAATAATGAACACTTGTATGTGACATTGTAAAGTGACGACTCTACAATGATGAGTTGAACTATCATGACAGATATCATGTGACTTGATATCTGTGGACATGTCATGATAGTATCTCTTGGACACTTTGATGGATATCATGGGACTTGATGCCATTTGAAGATCATTGTGATCCTTAAGAGATAATCATGGTGGATAACTATATATATCTGTGGATATGCCATGAATTATTATGGTAGACATCATGTGACTTGATGTCAGTGCACATACCATAATGAAGATGTGATTATGAAGAATGTCATGTGACTTGACAATCTTGAGAAAACATATCATATCTTCGATATCACGTGTGAAGGTGATATCTCCACTTATTTGATTTGGAATATCTTCCCTAGCTAAGAGGGAGTGTTGATTTAAGATAGCTTCGGTCAGATATAAATGATGATTGCATTCATGCATCATCATCATTTATATTTAACCAAACTGTTCTTAAAATATAAAACCATCAAATAAGTTATTCAAATTTCAGATGATGATTGAAATTTGCAAATGGATAAATTGGAATTCATTTTATATGATTGTTGTTTGTTAAATACTCTCATATTAGTTTAAGAATAACATCGAATTGTTACGGTTGTTAAGGGAGCCCGCGTGCTCAAGGGACACGTCCCATGAGTGGACGTGTCTCCACTTTGTGGAGACACGTCCTCTCATGAGATGCGTCTCTCCTTGAGGCGTGTCTCCCACATATAAATGAGACCTCTTTCCTTTATTTGCAGATATCGAAATCAATTAATGTTCTGCAATCAACACATTCAAAATACAGAAGCACAAATCTGACTTAGAATTATTACACAGAATTTCAGACTTAGAATTTCCATAGGTCTTTTAGGATCCAACTCTGATAAGATTTGATAACATTTACAAGGAGAAGCAAAAATTTCAAAAGTTCAAAAGTGAAAAGATTGTGTCTTTCCATAGGTGTGTGCTTTAATGAAGACAAATAGATGTTCACAATTTAAAAAATTTCATTATAGTATAAAGGTGTATGCCCATCAAAAGAGTTACAAGTTTTTGAAAATAAAAAAATGTTTGCCTATTATGGGGTGCACACCTATATGAAAAGAAATATTAAACTTTCAAAAGTAAAAAATTTGCAACCTTGTAGACAAGTGCGTGCTTAGACAAGAAGTGACATATTTTTCAAAAATTTCAGAGTGCAGCTCCATATAAAGGTAGACACCCGTAGGAGGAGAACTTGTTTTGTTGGTAAAAACACATCTCTACATATAGTGTGTGTCCATATGTAGGATGGCATAAAAATAAAAAAGGGTTTCAACTTTTCTTTCAACATGTTTTTAGTAACTTCCATGAGGGTTTGGTGATAGCAGTTTTTTTGAATTTATTGGCAGATTTTTGAGATTATCATTTTTCCTCAATGCCTACAACGTGCTTGAGCAAGTGTGTTTTATCTTTGGTTGCTGATTTCTTTTGGACTTGAAAAAGGGGTTTGTGAAAGTTCCATCAAAGAGTGAAAGCATCAATAGTCTTGATCATTGTCATTTACAAACAACAATTTTCATATGCTCTAGGGTTTGAGTATCCAAGGTTACAAATTTCAGCTAGGTTTGGCGTAAAAACCAGTGGAAGGAATGGATTTTCATATTCAAGGTACCAAGATTGGTCACTAGATTTCAAGGCTTATTCAAAGGATTTTCCATGGTTAGAACAAAAAATATTTATTAGAATCATCGCCAAGAGCTAGTTGTTAGATTGACTATTCTTAGCCCAAGCTATTGAAATCTTGTGCTAGTTTTAGCTATTACCATTTTTGAGGAGATAATTATATTTCAAGAATTCTATTTGAAGGCTTCTTTGAAGAAACATACACAAATACTGAGAGGGGGGGTGGATCTGTATAGATTAAAACTTTACTCCTTAACTCAATATAGCAATATTACTACACACCCTAACTATCCTTAGCAATATTATTCATGCAAGATGTAGCAATTTAAGAACATGCACAAGAGAGGCACACAATTTTACATGGAAACCCTTATGGGAGAAAACCTTAGAAAAATCTTGCTTGTATTAATATTCTTACAAAAATTTGTAGGCACCGACCCATAGGAGACTCCAATCTTCTCTACTGAGCACCAACTCAGCAAGAGACTCCAATCTCTTCAATATGAACCTCCAACCTCACGATCTCCCAAATAGGAGGCTCCAACCTCCACAAGAATGATATGAATAATTTTACTTGCCATTCCTCAGATCTGCCCTAATTCCTTCTCACAAATATGCAATATAGTTTTCACAATGTTGGCAATAATGTCTTCTCAAAATCAGCAACAAATGTCTTCTCAAATTGGCAACAATGTCTTCACAAATTTGGCAATAATGTTCTCTTCAAATCTGCAATAAGGTCTTCATAAGATCTGCTCAATAAGTCGCCATGATCTCGCTTATGTCACTTGCACTCTTCTCACAAATTTGCTGCTATAAATCTGCTCAAATAAGTCTTGTAGATTTGCTTGAATAACTTTTTACGCCGAGAGGCGTAACCCTACAATGGCAGCACGGTGTTTATAGGAGGCCCTACAATGGCAGTATGGTGCTTATAGGAGGCTAGCACAATCCGTGAAAGAAAAACAAAAAGCAACAAACATTTAACAATATTTAATTATTTTAAAAAATAAAAAAGCAACACAATAATTATTTAAAAAAATCCATGGCCATAGTCTTATCCTTATCAAAAACAAAAGAAAAAAAAACAAAGAGAGTTAATAATATATATTTATTTTAAAAAAATCAAAAAGCAAGAGACATATTAGAAATATTTATTTAGAAAAATTCACCATCACTTTCTTATTCTTATCCAAAACATTATCAATTTTTTGTTTTTATACAACAAGGGAGCCTAGCGGCCCAACAATCAAAATTGTTAAGTTTCTACTTTAGCCAAAATGATATATCTCGGCGTATATTATATAGATTAATATTTAAGATATATATACTAGTTATTTCTGTTCTTCATACAGAAATATTCCTTGAAAATTGATTGCATTTACCTCTCACTCAACCTTTTATTTATACTTGCCAAGGTGTCCCTTCACCCAAGGGAGGCGACCCTCTAAGAAAGGTCAGCCAATATTTTCAAAAAACATTTATTTATTTTTTCTTTATTGCCCAAATTAGGGCACTACTCTCTAGGTGGGGTTGGCCCAAAATAAAAATAAAAATAATTTATTTTTAATTTCTAAAATTACTGAAATTTGGGCTCTATTTATGGGGAAAGTCAGCCTGCAAAAACTAGCATTTTATTTGGGTTTTCTTTCCTCTATGGGTCGGCAACCTTTGACACCAATGAAAGCCATTTTTCCAACATTCTTGGCTTAGTGTTTGGTATTTGTGGACAAACTCTATAATAAGATGGCTTTTTGTGCAAGCAAACTATTGATAGCCTAGAAATTTTAGTTAACCTTTTTATTTTATTTTCAATGTTTTGTAAAAAATTATAAATAAATGTTTTTGGTACTTGGGTTAGCAATTTTATGCCTACTTGTTGCTAAAATTGCTTTTGAAATCTATTTTGAGAGATCTTGCATATGCATGCTTATGTAATGCCTAGAACTATTTTTTTTTTAATTTTTGCAATTTTATGGTGGACAATGCATGAAACCTTTACACCTTTTGATCACTGAGATCTTGATATGGGCTAGGTGAGAGCATACAGTGAAAGGATAAGAATGATATTATAATAAAATGCTTGTTGGTGGCATGTCACACAACTCAATATGGCAACCTATTTCAAAATCTGGAAGTAAAGATATGCTTAATCCTGTGGCAAGTCCTCTAGATGAATTACAAATTGAAACTGAAAATGAATGAAACTAGTTTTGGTAGCAAGCCTTCCAAAACAATTACAAGATCTAAGTTTGGTGGAGAACTGCATAGATTAACATTAGAAAAATAAATGCTAGAAATTGAAAATGGTTCATTAGTGTCATGTAGTGGCATAGCTTTCCAGACTTACAATATTGAAACCAACTACAACTCTTACAATGTTTTTGATGGTAAACTGCATAAATTTACAATTTAAACAACCCTTATTCAATGAATATTCTGAATAGCAGAAATCATTTCAAAGGTATTAGCCAAGTATTAATCAGAATATCAGCAAATGATAAATTAAATTACCTCCAAAATATACAGTTGGTTGCAAGCAAGCAACTCCAAAATCATACGACACAGAGAAATATCAATAATTTTGAATGACTTATCATGAGGGGCAGACTTTGTAAAACCTATGACACCCTTTTTTAGCACTATATGACAACATTAATGAAATATCAAAATGGTTTGAAGACTGCGATCCCCTTTGTTATGAAGCGGCAGCTACAAAAAGAACAAGGAATCTTTGGAAAAGATGCAGCTCCTACCTTAATAGTACAATAGCCAATAAATTCAATATAAAATGTTTGAATTATGATGACATGCCTTACTTTGTGTCATACGCCCCCCAATGAATTCAGCAAATTAGTATTGATAACTCTTTCCTTTAATATAAACAACAGAAAATGATGGTATGGTTGTTGCCAAGAAGGGGTATGGTTGGAATAGAATTTGGTACGACTAGCAAAGGTATGGCCAATAATAACATAAAGATTTTCCACTGAAATAACAAGAAAAATATAACATTTTGAAATCTCCTCCAAGTTGGAATCAAATATAAAAATTTTAAACTCACTGAATAGCTGCAAGCACCAAACAAAATTCTAGAAATTCTTCAATATCTTCAGCTGATAACCTAAAGTTGGAATTAAATGTAGACTTTCAGCACACTGGTGATCTTTGAATGGAAATACTCTAATGGAGATGACAATTTTCCTCTCCAAATCCAAGCTTTGCAACTCATTGGTAGTCCTCGGATGGAATTATCTACATGAATAGGAGGGTTTACGTCCTTAGGCAGAAAGATGAACATGCATTTAATCTCAAGAGAATTGAGGGTTTTGATTTCATAAATTGGTAACCCTCTTCAATGCTCAATTCTTTTTTATATAGGCATTTTAGGGAACTATAATGTTATATTCTTTTTTTCCTTTCCCTCTCCAAAAATAATTTTTGAAAACAGTTTAGAAAATATCTTTTAAATAACTTTACTTTTGGACCCCGATCTTTGTGACACTTTATATCCTTTTGATAATTGAACATAAGTTGCCTTTATGGATATAATATGAAGTTACTTTTATGAAAATTTAAGTGAAGTTATTAAATCATTTCCCTTGCAACACACCAATAGCCTACAATTATTAAAATAATAGGCTAAGATACTCTTGATTAATTTCATCTAAAAAAGAGGGTGTGACAACCTAGGTAAAGACTAAATAGAATTGCTTTATTGAATTTGTAGATTTTGTATTTTAGGTTTTTGTAAAGTTAGTGATTGTAGCTTTGTATGTAAATCCTTGATTTCTTTTACTTAATTGTGCATCCTTTGTTTAAACCAATTCAATCCGTGTGTTTTACTCACTATTTTGGTCTCTACTTTTAGTCAAAAAGAGTATGCGTTTAATTGGTGCTAGAGTTTGTTTGCTTTTAGTAAAAAGACATAAAAATATTGCCTTTGGAGAAAAACTATTAAATTGCCTTGTGCTCTTACCTAAGAACAAAAAGACAATAATTTAAGTTTTTTTACAAATGTATATTCAAAACCACAAGTGTTATATTGTGTATATTGTTAAATGCTATTGCTGGTGTTTGAGAGCTTGATTATCTACAATTTGAATGAGGAATGCATTTAATTGTTCCTGTCACTAGTAACTAAGGGTCGGTTTGTCGCTTCAGCAGGCAATCAAACTCTGTTTAGTTTCTTTGAAGCTTATACACTTTTGAATTACGTTCCTTGCAAAAAGAATGAGTTGGTTCATGTTTGTCGCCCTTGAATTTGAGTTGCAAAAATTGATGGAGACCGGCTGTAGGACTTGGTTCCTGTCACTAGCAAGACAAAGTTATCTGGTTTATGCAAGTTTGTGAGTCATCACCTATACATCCAACAATGCAAAGATTGGAGCTTAGATGATGGAGAAAAGGCCAAGATTTATTGAGGAATGAAAAAATGTTCCCTAGTTAAGGCGTGTGCACTCGTGTGAAGAGGTGCATAAAGATAAAAAAGAGGAAATTTTTCTTAGTGTATGAGTATGCATCCATATTGTAACACTCTAACTAACTACGATTAAGGAAGGGAAAGTAACTTCTAGTTTTCAGCTGAAATGTAACTAACTTGTTTTCAATCTAGGGTTTCCTTTGCATTTTGAACGAAAAAGAAATAAAATTTTAAATAAATACATAATATTCAATTTCTCAACTAACATTTAAATATACAGTTTCAGCTGAAAAGAAACAACTAATTGATTTCCTTTTAACTGTAAATACAAATGAACTTTAACTAACTTTTCTTTGCTTCCAAAATACAAGAGCATTAATTACAGCTAACAAATAACATGCTAAGTAAACATTTTAGAAATTTAAAGAGAGAGAAGGGTTTCAAGAAGATACAGTTAAGAAGCTGAATTACTTGAGCTTGACTTTGTCATCATGGGAAAAAAAAAATCATCAAAGGCTTTTCCGCCCAACCGAAGACCTACTTGTCTCTCGTGTTTCTTCAACTGAAGAAACCCGTCCCTTCACGAGGGTAATCAACAAGGATCATCTTGTCATCATGCCTTTGAGCATGGTGTCAAGGACCTATACCTCCTGATCAAACCTTCACTATGGGTACCTCCCAACTAGAAAGTTCACTCTGATCAATGGTATATCTGGTACTTGATAGTTGACAAATGTTGAATCTAGCATAGTACTTTGGCCAAGGATTTCATTTTCATTACTGGAACTCCTATGCCATCAGCACTCTCACCCTTGCTCGACATGATTACATTTGTCTCATGGTTTAAATTGCCTTAACTGGTTTGTTTAACATTTTCTCATTATTCAAGGTTAAATCTTAACCCTTATGTTTTATGCATGAAAAGGGACTAAATTTGTATTGAGGATTATATGACTTAACTTTTACACATCCCTTAATGGACTTGATGAGCAAAGATTTTGCATAGGATCATCATCTAAATAAAGTGAGAAAAAGAGAGGGTTTCGGCTTCATCAGACAAAATAAGCTTTGCCAGTAATTTTTCATAATGTTCACACTATATTTAGTTTCAGAAATATGTCAATTGACAAAGGATGATCAAATACATGAAAAGTACAAGGTTCTGGTTTTCATAGAGGAAATCCTTTTACAGTCCAACTCCAGAGGATAGTTTAAGACCCAATTTTTCTTTACTAGCAGAAAGACGAAAAAGATTAGAGAGTTTACTTTTCTATTCAAAGGAGATCACATAAATGGATTCATCGTAGTAAATATATTCATTGAATTATCTATGCTTAACTTGCCTGAAACAAAGATTCGAAACTTGGAAGCTCCAAACTCTATTCTTTTGAAGAATACGTCGAAACAACCAACCACTGATACTTCAGACTAGCAAGATGGAGACGCGGATTCAAGAACTGAAATCACGACCTCACGAGAATTTGAAATGCAGTTTATTTTACAGACTTAACCATGCACAACTTCCACAGATGATAAACAAAATGACGGCTGAAGAAGACGCTGATGAGTATGGAGGAGAGATGGAGATAATGGAGTAAGTTCAAAACTGAAGAATGCGATTACTATGAGAGTCCCCAATAATTAGAATGTGAGAAAATAAATGGCGGCAGATGAATAAGATGGATGATTACTAATGGAGCAAAACTAGCTTAATGTATGAGCCAAACAAGAATGCAGATACCACATAATGCACTCAAGCGAATGCCAAGCCAAGACTCTGTGAACTTTGCGAAAGAAAAAGAATGAAGAATTCTCCAAAAAGAAAACGATAGACTCCATATACCGCGCAAAACACTCGGCCAAGAATCCCCTTGACTGCCAATGATCTTGGGTGTTTCCAACATGAGAGGGTGGCAAGCGGACGAGAGTTTCACCTCCAAAACACTGACTCTCAAATTCAAATTAATTTAATTTCGATGTTAAGCCTTTCTATGGTTTCAAATTTAAATCGATGGCATTTAAATTATATCTTTTATTATTAATTTAATATTTAATAACCACTTACAATCTCCTTAAAAGGCAATTATTGATTTATATATTTTAAATTGGCTTAATAAATAATTATATTAAATTACTTATGGCCAAGTTATGACTTTGATTCACTGTCTTACACCGACTCATGGCGAAATGATAATTTTCGATCCTCTATTAACCATAGCCTCTCTCTGATGATATTTCCTTTTCCATCGTGGCGTCGACAGTCTTGCATCCACTGACAAGAATTATGGTTCGATTGTTCTCAATGTTTGTATAAGTATATATTTAAATATAATCTCATCAACACATTCCTTTTCACATGAATAAGAAAATCACTAGCACATATAAGAAAATCGTTTACATTTACAGTTACGACAAATAAAACAATTATTTTATCTGCAATTTCATATTCACATGAAAACAGTTACTTGCAACTAACATAACAACCATAATTCCATTGTCATAAACATGTTTAAGTTAGAGGGGATATAACACATATGAAGACTTGCAAGTTTTCAAAATACAAAAGAATGTTTCTCAATAATGAGGCATGTGCCTCTCCAAAGGGATACATAAAACATGAAAACACAAAAATTGTTTCTTAATGCAAGGCCACGTACACCAATGGATTGCAAATTTTGCCAAAAGTTGGAAAATTACATCATAGTGCAATGGTGCGTGCTTGACCAAAGGACACAAATTAAAATTTGAAAATCTGTTTTCCAATGCAATGGCATGCGCCACTCTAAAGTTCAAATTTGAAAATTTGTAAACTAGTGTAAGAGTGTGCACTACTTGAAAGAAGTGCATAAAGTTCACATTTTGAAAATTTGGATATTAGTGTAAGAGTACCTACATGTGTATTGAAGTGAAAAAGGTAAGTTCCAAAACCAAAAGTATGGTCTAGTTAGAGGGGGTGTGTCTCTATGAAGAGGCACATAGAAGTCAAAATAAGTGAAAATGTTGCCTAGTTAGAGGATATGCACTCCATTGAAGACTTACAGAATTTTGAAGAGTAAATATTGTTTGCTAGTACAATGACACACTTGATAAAGGAGAAACATAAAGTTCAAAAGTGAAAAATTTGCATGCCTTTGAAATGCGTGTACCTCAATGAAGACAAGTGGATGTTGAAAAATTTAAAAATGCATCACATCATAAAAGTGTGCACCCATCTAAAGGGTTACAAGTTTTCAAAAATTAGAAAATGTTGACCTGTTATGGGGTGCATGCCTATGTGACAAAAAATCATCAAACTTTCAAAAGTAAAAAAAAGCAACCTTACAGATAGATGCACGCTCAATCAAGGAGAGACATGACAATGCTTTTCAAAATTTTCATAATTAGCATAAAGAGACATGTTTTTTTAAAATTTCAAAATGCAGCTCCATACAAATTGTGCACTCCCTAGAAGGAAAACATGTTTCTTAAATCCAAAATGTATCTCTATGTATAGGTGTACACCCATACATAGGATGACATAAAAGCAAAAAATTATTTCAACTTTTCTTTAGGGTTTGAGAACTTGCTTTCAGCATGTTCTTAGCAACTTCCATGAGGGTTTGTGAAGTGTTGGTTGCAGATTTTTTGAGTTTCTTAGCAGATTTTGAGATCAACATTTTCTCCCAATGCCTACAATAGATTTGAGAAAGTGTATTTCATCTCTGGTTGCTGATTTATTCCAAACATAAAAATTAAATTGGACTTTTTGCAAGTTTAATCAAAGAGTGAAAGCAATAGTAGTCTTGATTTTTTTCATACAAAAAACAATATTCATTTCCTATAGGGTTTTAGAGTATCCAAAGTTGCAGATTTAAGCTAGGGCTTGGTTTAAAAATCAATAGAATGATTTTTTTTCAGATTCAAGGCACCAAGATAGGTCATCAGATTTCAAGGCTTCTCCAAAGGGTTTGCTATTGTTAGAATAGAAGAGCATTGTCAGAATCAATGCAAGGGAGTAGCTATCAGATTGGCCAATTTTACTGTCATCATTTTGAGGAGATAGTTGTATTTTGAGAAGTCTATTTTTAATAACTATTTATCTATGTTATGCTAAGTTTTTGGGAT
The DNA here is from genome assembly GCA_007258455.2 of Sequoia sempervirens. NCBI lineage: Eukaryota > Viridiplantae > Streptophyta > Pinopsida > Cupressales > Cupressaceae > Sequoia > Sequoia sempervirens. Next base: position 103,893 of record VDFB02215895.1, read on the forward strand.
GGGGATAGCAAGGGATTGAGGGATACATTTTTAGGACAGATTTTTTGGGAGGCAATTTTTCAGGGGATGGTAAGGGATGGCTGTAAAAAAGGGAAAATTTAATAATATATGAAATTTCAAATATTCACATGATAGCATTGGTAATGCATTCATTATATACATTATAGAACCTTAATACATAACATTAGAGTTGAATTGAGGTTTTACATAAGAGTGGACAAACAAATTAACATTTTATTGCTTTCATTGTCAAAGTGCATATATATTATATAAAAATTACAACAAAATTCCCAATTGCTGCAAGTTTCAACTACATAACGACAAGAACATAGAAAATATGCTGCTGCTCCAAATCAGCATGTGCCAACTTTGTGTCAAAATTGGAGTTTGAGTTTGAAACATTACTACTATGAGGGACTATTTCATGCAATGGAACACCAACCGGTCCCTGTTGTGTCTCCTCATCAACTTGTGTGGCATCATTGGGATCGACATCCTAATGTGTGGTTGGAGTGTAATGGTACTTAGGAGTTTACCAATCTTGAAGCTGCAAGGCACTATGCACAATACCGACTTATTTGAATTTTTGAGAAGCCAGCCTATTCCTCTTGATTGAGTGCATGAAGTTGCAAGAAGGGTCAAGGGTAGTGCCCCTTGTGAGGGTTTGGGAGTAGCACCCCAATGGGGTTGAAAGGAAATGCTCCTTGTGGGGGTTTGGGAGCAGTTCCCCTCGTGGGGTTGGGTGCAATAGGGTTGAGGAACGAAGCCCCACCAGCAACCCTAAATCAATGCTTTTGAGACCACATTAACCTTCAAGGCATATGCTATTTTTCATAATTTTATCACCTTTAATTTAATTATGTAGTTTTGATGCTCTCTTGCCCTCTTCTCATTACTGTTGTCTTATCTGCTCACAACTATTCTCCTTCATTATCTTCTTCACTATATGCAAAATGTCAAAATGAGTTTGTTTTTTGTTTTGAGTTGTTAGTGTGCCTTTTTTAGGTTTATGATAGGTGTAAAGGGGTCATTTTTTTTCTTCAGTTTTGAGTGTGTGTTTTCAAATTGCATTTTATGTAGATTGGGATTTAGGGGACCACTAGCCATCCCCAAGATGGTCAAGGGATGTTTGGGCTACTCCTAGTTGTCCCCTACTATGCTCAGAAAAAACTAGGCCTTTTAGAAACATTTTCAACTTTTTTTTATGATTGGTGACAAATGTTTATGTCTTGTCCTGTTGTGACCTTTTTCACACATCGCCCCATTCAAGATGGGGACCCCTAATTTTTGCTCCATTTTGGTCTTTTGGCTTTGGTTTTTGTCTCTCTCTCTCTCTCTCTGTCTCTTTTCTGATGTCTACCTTCTGGGGACGTTCCCGTCTACAAGCTTAAACGTGAAATTTGGCCAAGTCTGAAAATTAGGGTTTCCATCCTTTTGGTTAGTCTGAGGTCGAACAAAGTGAATATATTGAAAACAGGGATTAACATTGAGGTCAGCATGCTTCCAACAGGTTCCCACTGAAATCTCGTTAGATTCCGGCAACTTACTATTTTTAGTAAGTGTGCAATTCAGAGCATTTCCTCAGCATTTTTGAAGTTTTAACAGTCACGTTGCATTCAGAGCATATCAAGTTGCTCACGGGCAAAATTTGAGCGAAAACAGGCAACTTACTATTTTTAGCAGTTCAGCTTCCGGAGCAGATTTCGGGGCTTAGATGCAGAGTTTTTCAGCGCATGTCTGAGGATTCCTTCTGGGTTTTTTGAGACCTTCGCGACAGTATAACATGCGAAGCGAGATAACGACTTTTAGAGTTCAGCCTTCCGAGGCTATTTTTAGGGTTTGCATGTCAGGGTTTTCTTTGCATGTCTGCATATTCCTCATGGGTTTTTCGAGAGCTACGCAGTGATGTGACATGCAAATGGAGATGGTCACTCATTTAGGAACTTACTATTTTTAGCAGGTGCATCCCGGCAGCCCCCCAGACTTCAGAATCATGAACCGGATCGCAATACAACAGTAAACGAGAACAAATGGTGATCATTTGATATGCATGCGTAACAAATTAGGGTTTCCAAGCTTCGGGACCCAAAAGAGGCATAAAAGTCAGAATTTTCGAAAACCGGTGTATACCACCGCAATCAGCATCTTCCAAGCTATCCGTTGATAAAATTTGAGGGCAAACAGAGCACTTACTATTTATAGTAAGTCATTTTGGAAACAGGCTAAAAATAGCAAATCGGTAGCATGCGCCGATGTCGACAGGCAGGTCACGTGGTGAGGAGCGCATCATTTGAATTTCAAGTCAAATGGAGTTGTGGAGGTATCAGAAGCAGGCTGTTACTATAAATAGCAAATCACCTCTAGAAATACGCTATTTTTAGCAAGTTAACTCGGAATAGTAGTGTGAACAGGTTGATGAAGTCGTGAAGGACCAGTGTTCAAAATTTCAAATCATTCCGAACTTCCAAGATATGAAAATCAAGAGACTTACTATAAATAGCAGGACGTTGTGAAGCTGGCAGAGGCTGATAAAAATTGCTAAGTGTTGAAAATATCCTGCAGGCACCCCTAAATGCGCCCTCATCTCCAGCTGGAAGCATGAAAATTTTCTAAGTATCAAACAATATCCTCCTGCCTTGGTGAAATGCGCCCCCTTCACAGACATGAAGTGAAAATTTTTCTAAGTGTTGAGTCTCGTCCTGCTCATGCCTTGATATGCACCCAAAAGAGAATGAAGAAGCATAAAAAGTTCTAAGGCAAGCTTCATCCTACTCCCTAGGCAAAATGCGCCCAGCATACCTTGATGCCATGGAATAAAATCTAAGTGTTAGCTTCATCCTGCTCATGCCTCTATATGCGCCCACTTCAAGAGTTGTTGAAAAAGTTTCTAAGGCAAACGAATATCCCCCTCCTATGGCAAAATGCACCCATGCTTGGGAAGCTAGAGAAAGTCAAAAGGAAAGTCAAAGATGTTAATCCTCCTGCCATGTTGAAATGCGCCCTCACACTCAAGCCAAATGCTAGAAAATTTTCTAAGTATAACTCTCATCCACCTCACATGGCAAAATGCGCCCACCTCTCAAGAAAGTCAAGGAGTCAATGAGCTTTATCGTTCACACTATCTAAAATGCGCCCATATGCCAAGAAAGTCAAAGAGGTCAACGTGTTTCATCCTCCACCACCTCAAATTTGCGCCCATCCTCCACATCATGCAAAATGAGCCCAAAGTTAGCAAAGGAAAAGCGTCAAAGCTTGGCGTTGGAAGTTTCATCCTTCATGCATGCCTAAATGTGCCCAAAAGAGGCCATGTGAAGACAAAAGAAGGGAGATGAAAGGTCACAAGAAGGTGTGGTAAATGTTAATCCTTCACATATGCTAATATGTGCCCAAGTTGAAGTGAGTAAAGGTGTGTATGGAGTGAAACGTGGTAAAGTTGATAAGTGAATAATATGCTAGGCATTGAATATTCTATCCTTCTTAACTAGTGAAATGCGCCAAGAGGGAAAGGTAGGAAGTGTGAAGTGAAATATACTAAGGCGTTGGAAATTGCCAAGTGATAAATAATATGCTAGGCATGGAATTTAAGAGAGGTATATCCTTCATGAAGTGCCAAATGCGCCCAAGGCATTCAAGAAAGAAAAATTTCTGAGTGGAAACATTAAAAAAATTTCTCACCACAGGAGGATGAAATAAAATTTTCTAAGGCAAAGAAATTTTCCTTAGGAGAAATACGCCCAAGTTGAAATAGTGATGAAATTTCCTAGATCACGAGCAGGATTGCCAGTGAAGGAGTCCGATGATGCCAGCTGCACAGGTTGATAAAAAATTTTCAAGTCAGAGCAGCAAGAAATACTCATAGATGTGAAGAACAGGAATAAATTTATTTTTCCAAGGTTCAAAATTCAAGAAAATTAAATGAACCCGTTCGTTGTACACCCATGGGTCCGACGCATTCTGAAGGAAATTTTCTTCTGGGTATTGAAGATCTTCAATGAGAAGTTGATTTCAAAGTCTTCCACGCTTCGCCAAGGCCTTCAGGATGGAGATTTTTTGATGGGCACAGGATTGGTGAGTTTTCCTAAGGGAAAATTTGAAAATTTTCTAAGGCAAAGTGAAGAAAATGTGTTTTCAAGGTAAAATCCTCCAGACGATGAATTTGAAAGGAACTGCCTAGGTGAATTTTCTCAAATTCTTCGTGAAGATAATCTTCCTGAGCCGGAGATGAATGAAATCAAAATTGTCAACGCTTCAGCTGGTGGAATAAATTTCTTGAAGAAGATGTAGTTGAAGTTAACACCTTCAAAAGATGTTTTTTTAAAGTGCATCTCTAAAATGCGCCCTCAGGAAGGAGAAATTTGGCTAAGGCATGAAGAATTTGAGCGCGAAGTTGGCTAGTGAAGACGATGAACCCTTGGAGGACAAAATGTGAAAATCTAGGTAAGTAAGTTGAGCTTATATTATGAAGTGTTCTAAGGCTCTTCTCCTTGCTTGTTTTGCAGGAGAAACGTCGAGACCAAGCGATGATGACTTAAGTGATCCAAGATGACATTTCAACCTTGAAGGAAGAAAAGTCGCGAGAAAATGGCTAAGTGTTGAGACTTAGTAACAATGAAGAAATGTTTTCAAAACTTAAGATGGAGAAAAGAATGGAAGCTCGAGCAAAATTGAAGAACAACGTCAAGAAGAAGATCAAGAGCAGTGTGAATGCGTTTCAAAGCTGGAATCTTCTAGAAGGATGATGGACATTAATGGCTCATTTATTACCCCACTCCTCTTTGTGGCGGTCTTAGGGTGAATCTTGTTTAGGGCTGAGGTGGCACAATCTGGGCCATCCAGTCAATTGTAATCTGAGCTGTCCGTTGGACTTGGCCAACTATAAAAGGGGGAGTCCCCCTCATTTGTATCTCATTAGAAATTAGAATTAGATCAGAGTTAGAATAGCAGAGAAGGAGTAGAGAGAAATTGATAGAGTAGAAAGTAGAATAGTTGATAGTATAGTTTAGATTGAAGAGGAAGGAAAGTCTTCCCTTTGAATACTTTGTAAGAAGTTGTCATGAATGCTTTCATAATAAAATAATTTTCATTGATGGTGATTCCTTCTTTGTTATGAGTAGTTGTTGAGGCCTCTTCGTCCTTCCAATTCACATAGCGTAAAGTAGCATAAAGTAGTGCAGTTTTCATTTCATGCAAGTAGTTTATTGTGGATTTGTGGTGTTTGATCGAAGTAGCTTCTTTTTATCCATACCACTAGCAACTTGCTGATGGTCAGTTTGCCTTGTGTGGTCAATTGGAAATCATTTCAAGCTTAACTTCGATTGTGGTTCGTATGCTTGTATGCATCGTTGTGATGGTACATGTATGTCGAATTATAATCTGAATATTCTTCGTTACTCCTTTGAAGATTGCACCGATTTTGTTGAAGCTGTCCGATGCGAGGCTAGGTAAAATCCGGTTGAAGTCTGCTGAAGTCGAACTCCACATATCTTGCATTTAGATAGAACATAAATTTCTTAGGCCCTACTTCTCATTTAATTTCAGTTCATTTCTGGTTAGGATTAGGAAACTTGTGCTCACTTGCCAAATCATTCGAATTACATGAAAGCCCTTAGTCCGCTGTCTGCTGTCAACTGTCGAACAATTGTGTAAGTCCCCTTGAAATATCAGCAAAAATCACATCAAGCCAACTGAGACTATTCGCATTAAAGGAACCTTGGAGTTAAATGTATGATCTATCTCGCAATCTTAGCATGCAGGAAACTTTGTTCAAGAGAGGATAGAGTAGCCGTTGGCGACTTTATTCTATGTTGGTGTAGTCGCAAAAACCACGTCAACATGTCCCTACATCCCTGAAATGATCCTATAGGAAATGGGCTTAAAAATAGAGGTGTGTCCTCGGGCTACATAGCTATTTATAGATTGGCTATTTTTAGATGATCTTCTAGAAGGTCTATTTTAGTTGATAGTTATCTTTATCATAAATCTATTTGAAGATTTCTTGAGTTAGGGTTTGGTATTTGTGGTCAAAATTATGTAATAAGCTTGCTTTGTGTGCAAGAAAACTATTCATACCTTAGAAGTTTTAGTTAGCTTTTTTTATTGCTTTTCATGCAATGTTTTACAAAAACTCATAAATAAGTGTTTTTGGCACTTAGGTTTTCAATAGGAATATTATGCCTACTTAGTACTGACATTGTTGTTTAAACTTCTTATGAACAATCTTGTGTATGTGTGCTTAGGTAAATATAATTGCTTTATTGAATTTGCAAGCTTTGTACTGCAAGTTCTATAAAGTCTGTGATTATAGCTTTGTATGCAATTCCTTGATTCCTTTTACTTAATTATGCATCGTTTGTTTAAACAACTCAATCCTTGTGTTACACTCACTTTTTCTATCTCTGCTTTCAGCCAAAAAGAGTGTTCATTAGCTGCTAAGTTGTTTACTTTAAGAGACATAAAAAACTTCCATTTTGAGCAGAAGTGCTGAATTGCCTTGTGCTCTTTTTTGTGGACAAAAAAACATTAATTTCTTTAATTTGCTTGCAATGCATATTTAAAATCCCTAGAGTTAAAATGTATTTATTGTAAAAAGCTAGAGATTGTGTCCTTAGGTTGTAGGGTTTTTGTTACATAGAGCTTTCCCTTATAATTTGATGAGAGATTTATCCTCACACATTGTTCTGTTTTGTGTTAGACTAAAAGGTGTGAACTAAAATGCTAACAAGCATCTCAAGGGATTTCTTTTATGTGGCCTTATTGTTTGTTTTGTTTTGGAATTAATATTGCAGGTTGCATTTATTGTTCTAACTTCTATCTACTTCTGTTTTTCTAAATTGCTATTTAGGAAAGATCCATTTTTTTCATGTAATACTATGGTGTGGGAAATTTCAAGAAGGCTATGCACATAAATTTGAAATAGGTCCGTAATGAATTTTCCTCCAACTAATTGTTGAATTTAACAAATATTAGGTTACATGCTATATGGCACAATAGAAAGACAAAGTCTTTGCTAGAAGTATGCCCCGGTAAATATCATTAGGACATTTTCATCATTCACTTTACCTCTTTAGGAAAGTATGTTAATGGAAATGGTCCTTGCTTGTAGTTGTTCTTTAGAAGGCATGTTTAGCAGTGTAAGTTTATTCTTCTAGAATGTTGTTTGTTCTCTTTGGAATGTCATTTTAGCTTTTAATATCATTTGTTAAACCTTGCTAGAATTAGAAAATTCAGTTTTTTGTAACTGTATTAAATATATCTTATTCTCTTAACACTTTCTCAGGCGGCAGATTCTTTGAGGGGAAGTTTCTCTGACACAAATACTAGTGAGATAGCAGCATTCACATCATATGCGCTAGCTTTTCCTACAAATTTCCAAGCTCTTGTGGACACTTATGATGTAAGTTGTGTGTTATATTTGATGCATGTGAGTTTCTTTAGAATTGTTTACAGTTGACACTAATGAGAGTGTTTATGGCAGGTTATGAGAAGTGGGGTACCCAATTTTTGTGCCGTTGCTCTTGCCTTGCATGATTTAGGGTGTGTTATGCTAATCCTTGTAGTCTTGTTCATGTGTTGCAATTGTTGTATGGTGATTCATATTTTTGTTTGGGAAAAAAAGACACATATTGTGTTGTGCTTTAAATGTCGTTAGTGCATTTACAACTTTATACATTTTTCCTATTTATTAGGATGTTGTGTAGCCAATATATTTGTTCTAGTAATATATTAAGGGTGTGGTTGACCCCATACGTTTTATTTGGTAAATGAGAGCTACTCTTATATTCTTATGTTGGCCAGGATGTTTTTTTTTGTGGTGGGAAAAATTTCATTTTTTTTTCTAATTAAAAATCTCCAAGTTCACAGCTTTAATACAAAAAGCTAGGTGGGCTGTATGGAAGCACAACCCGCAAACAATGAAAGTTAATTCTTATAAAAATGTGAATAATAAGGGGAAGATTGTGGAGGAGACGGTAACAATTATCCAAAATCATTTCTTTGTTAGGAATTTAAGAGAGGAAACATGCAGCAAGAGCAGCTCCCTGAGGGGCAAGGTCATCATTCTCCTTGACCCACCTGCCCCACCTACTTGGTTGATCAAACTTATAGTTCCTCCAAGCATCATTCCCACATTTAATATCATGAGAGAGGAGTGGAGGCTCACACTTGAGGTCTTAAAATATAGATATGTAATTTTTCATTGCTCTGCAATTTCTTTCATCCCAAGTAGACCTGTGTGGGAGCTAGAGGTGGTTGGAAGTACAATCATTAGATCCATTGGAGGGACTTTAACTTTGTGAAGAACCTTTGTTAGCACTCTAATATGGTGGTTGAACCTCTGAAGAGCCCTGGCATGGAAATTTGGGATCCTTGGGGGATTGACTAGCCCATTCAGCTACCACAGGCACCTTATTGATAGATGAGTGTTCATTTACTTAATGAAGAATGGGCTTCGTTAAATTTGTAATGTCCCCTTCTCAATTCTAAGCACTTTTGTGACTGTTAGCCTATTTACGGAGACCCGTAGGCTATCCAAAGACACGATTGCATCTCAGAATGTGCTTATTTTGAGTTTGGACACTATTTTTAGTAGTATGATATTTTTAGTAAGTGCTATTTTTGGCAATATTGGCAATTTCAGTTGATGGTGTCTTGATATTTCTAGCAGTTGGCGTCTCCACCATCCTTGGAGTTTGAAAAAGGAAATATTTGCAACTTAAGTTAATTTCATAAAGTCAAAAAGGCCCCTTGGACCCCCATGCCTAGCAAGTGACAACTTAAGTTGTTTTTAAAAAGCAAATTTGAGGGATGACTTAAGTGGACACCTAGGAAAGGGACTTAAGTGAAATATCAATTAAATATTTTATTTCTCCAAAGTGTGGTGTCCACTTTTGGAGGGAAAGAGCATTCAAACTTCTGGGTTTCAAAATCTATTTATATGCCCTCATTTGCTCTCATTTGGACATGCTAATTTATGATAATGAAGTGCTGCTAGATTGAAGAGTGATCTCCTTGGGCTTTGAGGATGAAATACCTCTAAGTCGACTTCAATTTCGAGGTTGTAAGATATCTCCTAGCTGGATAGTGGTGTAGCTCTATTGCAAGGGATTACATTTGAGCTCATATTGGTGATGGCTTCCTTATTTCTTTCAGTTTTGGATTGCTATGATTTTTTCTAGACATATTTTGGTGTGGAGTGTTGGCTTGCAGCATTGTAGGAGTTTTTTGGAGTGTTTTATCAGACTTGGGTGTTGCTGGTTCGTGCCTTTCCATAGCCCAACTGACGAACCTTTTCACTCACGCTAATCGAAGAAGCTGATAACTTTTTGTGGGTGTTGGTTCATTGGCTATTCCATTCTTGGGTGCCCCTTCTTGCAAATTTTGGGATTTTTTGATGGAGAGTTGGATTTTTCCTTGCTGGTCGCCCCTCTAGGGAGGCCGTACAACCCTGCTTGAGGGTGTTTTGGCTTGTAATACTGCTGATCAGACTTGTTGGTGTCTGCTTCCTAGCTTATTTGGGACACCTAGCCTTGCATTTGCATTAAGTGGTTTGGAGTGATTCTACGGAATATTAGTGAAGTTATGCTCATTTTACCATTGTTGGTTGGTGTTTTTAGCTTCTTGTATGTGCATATCAGTCTGCTGCCCTGTGTATCAGACCTGTAGCAGCAACTTGTTTGACCTTCCATTGACCTACGGAGGACCTATCTTTGAGTTATAGTTGTTATATTTGGTGGGGGTGCTCTCATATCTTTATTGTAGCATTTTGGGGGTAGTTTATGCTTCATATTTCTATCATTTTCCTTACATAACAATAGCATATGATGGACTGATATATTCTTGTTGAGCTTATTGTAACACCATGGTAGTACCATTGGCGAATGCTCCTGTATTTGTCTTTGATACTCACCCCACTGAACAAGTGGTGCTCCCGTTGAATAAGTGGTTGAGCTTTCTTATGTTATTTGCTACTCCTGTTGAATAAGTGGTTGAAATTTCTTATGTTATTTGCTACTATTGAACACTTGGTCAAGTTCTTTATTTGCTTTCTTGTTATGCTCGTTGAAGAAGTAGAGGACTTGTGTGATTGGTTGGCTTGTGGCCAAGTGTTATTTACTTTCTTGTATTTCCTGCTGAATAAGTGGACGATTTCCCTATTACGCACTTGGTTGATTACTAGCCCTATTGAAGAAGTGGTAGCTTAGAAAATTCAATACTTGTAAGCCTTACCACTATATGCTCTCACCTTGTCCACATTGGGATCTGGGTGATTAGAAAGTGGAAGGTGTGTACTTTTAGTTAGCTTGATTTTCGAGCTAATGCAAGATCCCATTTCACCGCATGCTCTTACGTTGCCCACATCGGGATTTGGGTGATCAAAAAATGGAGGGTTGCTTATTTCATTATTTATCATTGCATTTTGGCTAACACTCACGGGTGAAGTTTTGGAAAAAATTTGGGGTGGTTACTACAAAATTCTCCAAGTTGGTTCATTGTTTGCATAATTTTCTACAAGGAAAGATTTGATATGATGTTGAACTTTTTAGATAGATAGGTTTTTGACATTGAAAAATGCACTTATAGAGTTGTATTTTTTTCTTCCAAAGAATGTAAAGCACTCCAATTCTATGAATGCCATAGACAAGCTACAGTCTAAGTCCATCTATGTGTATGCCCCTAGTAAAGCTCACTTGAAAGAGATAGGAAGGGGTTGAAAAGGAGAAGCCTATTTCCAAGCAGATTTAGATTTAGAGAAGCACCAAAAGCATGCTTGAAAGACTATGTATTTATATGCAACTCTTCCAATTTCCTGAAAATTAAATCTCGATAGCCAACAATTAAAATTTGAATTTGAAATAATAAATTACCGACATCGACATATTTAAATTTGGAGCCAAATTAAGAGGTCTAGGGCATTGAGAGCCCTAGACTAGATCCCACTTCTTTCGGGATCCAAAGTGTCGAGTGCAAAATATTAAATGCATACTTTGGATTTTCACATTTGGTTTTCCAATAAATGATAAAATGGGCCATGGAATGCATAATTTAGGAAATTAGGTGCATAATTAGTTCCAACCTATGTTACCCCAAGTTTCTAGGACATGGATGGCAGGGGACCGGGGGACACATATCTGGGATGGGGACGGGAGGGAGGCCAATTTTTAGGGGACAGCAGGGGATGGCTATTAAATAATAGAGAAAATTTAAAAAATATAGAAAATTTCAAATATTCATATGATAAAGCAATCATCGTATACATCATAGAACCTTAATACATAATATTATAGTTCAATTGATATTTTCATTTCATAGAAAGCAATCATCATATATGTTCGTTTTATGAACAGATGTAATGCACAGAAAATTAATTCAAATTCAACACAAAAACACAGTAGATACCCTGGGAAAACTCTCCTCTTGAGGGAGAAAAACCCAACAACAATATATCATTTATATATTGAATATAACAAAGAATGTCGCCTTTACAATGAGCCAATTGGAAGGCCAATAATAAGCATCACAAGCTGATGCACACACAAAAATAATATAATGCAATCTACAGATGAAAACTCAACTTCTAACTATGCCGATTTGCCTTGAAGAATAACTCACACTTGTCTAGAATGGATGTATATAACTAAATGAATAAACAATGAGAGATGGCGAATATATATACACAAATGAAAGGTTGTCATACTTCAAAAATAAGTCGGCCCTTCATAGGAGATTGCACCCTTTCAATAAATCGTGTCCAATGATCAACAAGTTGGGCTCCTCATAAGTCGTGCCTCTTCAAGGATCGAGCCAATTCACATTTAAGAATTATTAACTATTATTTATCAAAGGACGTGGCCAATTATAAAGACGATCTCAACAATTAAATAGCCGATAGGCTATAATTTAAGTGTTCTCTTATGCGTGATCTGGGCTGGAATATATGACCGACACTGACATGATACATCAACAATATACATCATAGATTCAAACCTTAACAAAGTTTAATTGCATTCATTGATAAAGTGGCAGTTGCACATATATTATATAAAAATTACATCAAAATTCCCAAAGGCTGCAAGTTTCAACTAGAAAATCAAAATGACAAAAATATAGAAATATGAAGTATGTAGGTGTCCCTAATTAGCATCACATAATACTGCATCAAAATCAGAGTTTGAGTCGCTGCCACTGGCTATCACATCCTGATCCAATGGAACCCCAAGCAATCCATCATGTGCTACTGTCTCCTCATCATTAACCTGTGTAGTATCTTTGGGATCGACATCCCAACACACAGTTGGAGTCTGACGATACTCAGCTGTCTGTCGATCCTAAAGTCGCAAGGCACTATGCACACACACTAACTTCTCCGATTGTCTAGAGGTAAACCTGTTCCTCTTGACTGATTGGATGAAGCTATATGTAGACCAATTTCTCTCTGTAACAAAGGAACTAGCAACCTGTGAAAGGAGATGAGTAGCAAGCATCTTCAACTCTGGTGCATCTTTGCCATGCCATTTCCACCATCCAATGGGGTCAGTTTGAGCTAATGTAGCTCTATCCAACCTTGCCTCTGGTCTACTGAATGTCGGGCCATGAAGACTCACAAAGGCTAGCCATTGTGCTCTAAGTTTGTTGGACTCCTCAGTATACATTTTTGCAAGGGCCCTCATGAAGCCATCTTTCACCTCTTCATCATCACATGGAGGTGCTCTCCCAGGTCTTAATGCATACCATTTGGGATTTATAGCATAGGTAGTCATATGAAGTGGGGTGTTCATGGTGTCCCACCGTTGTGTCACAATAGGCCTAATGTGCTCCTCATAATATCCCAAATTAGGGTCCTTGCTATGAATTGATTGCTTCATTTGTCCAAGCATGCTATCAAATGTCTCATAAATCTCTCCAAGGCTAGGGGAGTCTGTATCAACATATCATATCGCCCGCACAACAGGTGAGATAATGGAGAAAATATATTTGCAAAGATTCAAGAATGAACATAAAATCAGCAATGCCAATTGAATTTATAAATTTGATATCAATAATAAAATGAAAACCATAAATTTAATATTAAAATCAGCAATGTATTAGTTAATAATAAAATAAAAAATTTAATACTAAAAGCCTAAAAATCAACATTTCATTAAAAAATAAAAAAAAATAATCTCTTACCTCATTGTGGACCTGTTGATGTGTGTTTTGTGACTACACCAACACAGAATAAAGTTTCCCAACGGCTACTCTATCCTCTCATGAACAAAATCTCCTCCATGCTAAGATTGCGAGAAAGATCATGCATTCAACTCCAAGGTTCCTTCATGCAACGGATATAGTCTCAGTTGGCTCGTTGTGATTTGCTGGTATCTCAAGGGGGACTTACACGATTGTTCAGCTGAAGCTCAAAGAGAAAGAGATTTTCACAAGATTCGGAAGATTTTCAATGAAGTTCAAGTTTCCTAATACTAACCAGAAAATACTGAATATAAATGGTTGCGGGGCCTAAGAAGGTACTACTCTACTCTAAGGCATGGGATATGACAATCAACTCTCGCAAACTTCAACCAAGCTCTGCTTTGCCTCACTTCAGACAACTTCCACTGAACTGGTGCAATCTTCAAGGAGAGTAACAGGAAATGTTCAAATTACAATTCAACAATGAAGACACTGTCACAACAACGCATACCAACATGAAGATCATAATCGAAGTTAAGTACTCGATGTTCCAGTTGACCACGCAAGGCGAACCCACCGTCAGTGAGCCCGCTAGTGGTATGGATTTAACGAAGCTTGTTTAAATTGAACACCACATTCCACTACTACCATCTATTTGCATGAAATGAAATGTCCTCTACTTTAAGATACTTTAAAATTCTAAGTGATTCGGAAGGACAAAGAAGCCTCGCTAGCTACCCACAACAAAAGATGAAATCATCATCAATGAAAACCCTTTTTATTATGAGAGTATTCACAACAACTTCTTACAAAGCGTTCAATGAGAAAGCTTTCCTTCCTCTTCAATCTATGCTATGGTAACAATCTAAACTATCTCTAAGTTGTCTCTCTATCTTCTGCTTCTAATCTAATGAATTTCAAATGAGGGGGGATGCCCGTTTTATAGTTGGCCAAATCTAGTGGACGACTCAGATTCAATTACAATGAAGGGCTCAGATTGAGCCACATAAGCTCTAACCCTAAAAACTGCCACAAAGTAGAGTGGGATAATAAATGAGCAAAGATTCCCACTTTCTTCCTTTGACCATTATGAGCAATTAATGTCCACCATCTTCTAGAAGATTCTCGTCCAAAAATGCGTTCCCATTGTTCTTCATTCTGATTGCAGACTCGATCGGTTTGATCAACACAACTTTCAACCTCCTGGACTGATATGGCAGGCACAATCTCATTCTGAAACTCCAAAACTGCAACTTCTTTCTCCAACTCGATGATGATTTTCCTCTTGGTTAACTCTGAAGTGCTTGAGGATGATTTCTAACCCCTGGGCCTTCATTATTTCTCCATCCTGATTTTGGAGAACTCTCTAGTCTTGGACTCGATCGTTTCTTCCTTGCCACCTGCCTTCCTGAGTTGGGTGCATATTGGGGCTTTGAGGAGAGATTCCAACACTTAGTCATTCCTTCCAACACCTTCCTTCATGATTTGGGTGCAACTATGATCTCACGGAGGAGCTTAAAACACGTAACTTTATCTCCTTTCCCAAGGTTGCGATATTGTTCCGGAGTACTTGCTCCATCACCTTAAGTCATCATGCTTTGGCCCCAGTGTTCATCCTGCAAAACAAATAAAGAGAAGAGCATCATAATACTTTATAATATAAACTCACTTCACTTACCTGATCTCCATGTTCTGATCTCCAGGGTTGATCTCTAGATCTGATAGAGTCCATCATTTTCTCTAGCAAATTTTGCCTTAATAATTTTTATCATGGGTGTATTTAACATGTATCCTCCTTGGTGCTCATTTTTGATGCCTTAGAAACTTTCATCCGTCTTGAGGGCGTATTTAGAGGGTGTCTACTTTGATTTCTCTCTGCCTTAGAAAATTTTCCAACCAACATGATATCCCCTTCTTACCTTGGGTGTGTGACTTGGCCAACTTTCCAACCCATCTGCCTTAGAAATAATTTATTTCCTCTAGAAAATTTTATCAGTTGTAAACCCCAACATCCATTTCAAAGCGAGGCGCAAAATTTTTAAAATCATTCCCCCGCTTAGAAAATATTCAAAGATATCCTTTCTTCTCGTAAAAATTTCCCCTAGAAAAATATTTCACAACTAAGTTATTCATGGGGGGGCAAACAAAGGGGTACATTTAATTTTTTGGCCCTTGAAAATATTTATCTCCAATGTTTATTTTATCCTCTAGTATCTTTCTCAAGGGCGCACTTTGAAGGATCTGCAAACATTTTATCACCTTGGCAAAAACTCCTAACCTCCTTCACAACATGGGCGCACTTGAGGGGGTGGTGGTTTCATTTCTATACCTTAGAAAAATTTTCATTTACCTTATTCACCTTGGGCGCATTTCTTAAGGGGAGCTTTTTATTTTCTCATACTTAGAAAAATTATCATCCAACTCATTAATGATGGGCACACTTTGTAGGGGTGTTATTCAATTTCGCACGCCTTGGAAGATCTTCTTCACTGCATACCCCCTTTGGGCGCACTTGGAGGGGTCTACTTTTATTTACCATCACTTAGAAACTTCTCTAGCCATCCTCCTCTGCTAGGGTGCATTTGACATGGGGAGCTTCTATTTTTCATGACTTAGAGATTTTCCTCCATCCAATTCCTTTCCTAGGCGCATTTTCATGTGTCCACTACCAATTTTGATGACTTGGAATATTTTCCAAACCTCTTCCTTTTGAGGGCGCTTTTAGGGGGGTGTTAGGAAATTTTTTTGTGACTTAGAAAAGTTTTCTCCAACTTGTTCTATGCCAAGGGTGCATTTCACTCCTTGTGCTTCCATTTTTTCCTTAGAATATTTTCTTTCATGTATCTAACTTGGGCGCATTTTACAAGGGAGAGCTTCCAATTTGTGACTTAGAAACTTTCAAGCCACCTGTCTATCTATCTTGGGCGCATATGGAGGGGTCTCCTCCCATTTCATGCCTTAGACAATTTTCTTCATCCAATCTCCATGGTGGGCGCATTTGAGGTCCCCTACTTCCATTTTTGATTGCCTTGGAGAAATCTCTAGCTTCCTTCACAAGATGGCGCATTTCAGGGGGTCAACTTCCACTTTCACTTACCTTAGAAAATTTCATGTCTTCATTCCTTGCTTGGGTGCATTTACAAGGTAATGCTTCCACTTCTTCCTACGCCTTGGATAATTTTTATCCTTCCTCCTAACATGGGCGCATTTTACCCCCTGAGGTTCCATTTTTTGTCACTTAGAAAATTTTCAAGGCCTCAGACTACCTTGGGCGCATTTGGGGGGTGCTACTTCCAAATTTCATGCCTTAGAAACTTTTTTGAGCCTCTTGCTCATGATGGGCGCATTTGAGGGGTTGAACTTCCATTTCATGACTTCAAAATTTTCAATGCCTTCATCACAAGGTGGGCGCATTAAAGGGGTTGTACTTCCATTTTTTGTCACTTAGAAAATTTTCAAGGCCTCAGACTACCTTGGGCGCATTTGGGGGGTGCTACTTCCAAATTTCATGCCTTAGAAACTTTTTTGAGCCTCTTGCTCATGATGGGCGCATTTGAGGGGTTGAACTTCCATTTCATGACTTCAAAATTTTCAATGCCTTCATCACAAGGTGGGCGCATTAAAGGGGTTGTACTTCCATTTTTGACGACTTAGGCAAATTTTCAATTCACCCTCATAGAGCTTAGGTGCATTTGATACCTTGAGCTTTCATTTCTCTAGACTTAGAAGATTTTTCTCATGACCTCTCCATTTTGGGCGCATTTACCTAGGCGAGCTTCCATTTTCTCAGACTTAGATGATTTTCGAGCCTCTTCTCTGACTTAGAGCGGATTTGAGGGGTGGTGCTTCTGATTGTTCATGACCGAGGAAATTTCAAGCTTTCTCCTTGGATTGCCCTAGTCTGCTATTTTTAGAAAGTTTCAGAGTCTTCATGATTTTCAAGGATTTTCCACTTCTGAAGACTTGATCTTTACTTAGCTTGACCCTCTTGACGAGACCAGCCTGCCGACACTTGATGTTTGCATGTGCCCGCCATTTTTAATGACTTGCTAAAAATAGTAAGTGTTCAGAATGAGTTCAGATTTCATGAGTAGACTCCTTGAAGAATGTTGATTGTGATAGGGTACCGTTTTTCGGAGACTCGCGTTTCGCCCTATCTTTCTATTTTTAGTAAATCCCCTGATTTTCATACCTCTGCAACTCCGTTTTCCTTGAAATTCGCCTGACGTGCTTCTCATGGGTTAACTGACTTGTTCACATTGGTGCCTCGTGTTGACCTGCTATTTATAGCCCAGTTTTGGAGGTGACTTACTATAAATAGTAAGTACTCGGATTGCGTTCAAATTTCACCAGTGGATAGCTTGAAGGATGTTGATCGCGATGTGATACATCGGTTTTCGGAGATTTTGGCTTTTTACCCCTCATTTTGAGTCCTGAAGTTGGAAACCCTAATCTGACTTGCATGTGGCTCAAATGACCTTGTTTCTGTTGCATGTCACTCTGTTTGTGATACTGCTAAAGATAGTAAGTGTCTAAAAAAGTGACCAACCAGCTGTTGGATGAGTTTGCATGTGACACTACTTGAGAGATCTCAAGAAACCCAGAAAAACTTAGTAAACTGGTCTGCATGTGAGCATTGGCTAAAAATAGTAAGTACCTAAAAAATGATCAACTTGTCTTGCATGTCACATCGTTGCGAAGCTCTCAAAAAACCCATAAAGAATATCCTGACATGCACTGAAAAATCCAACATGCAAACCCTAAATACAACTTTTGAAGCTCGAACTGCTAAAAATAGCAAGTTGTCAGATTCAGCTCAAAATTTGATGGCAAGCAGCTTAAAGTGTTCTAAGCACAGTGTAGCAGTCAGAATTTCAAGAGTGTTGAGAAAATACCCCAAATTGAGTACTTACTAAAAATAGTAAGTTGTCAGAGTTCAATGGAAATTTTACTGGGAACCTGGTGGAAGCTTACTAAACGCAGTGTCAAGTTCAAACTCCAATTTGCTCACTCAATTTAACCTCAAACTAGCCTAAAAAAAGCAAACCCTAATTCCACAGACTTAGCCAAAATTCAAACTTAAGCCCAAAAGACTGGCACTTCCCCGGAAAGACAGACGGAACAAAAGAGAGACAGCAGCAAAACCAAAACCAAAAGACGCGAGCGAAGCAAAAATTAGGGGGTCCCCATTTTGAATGGGGTGATGTGTGAAAAGGTCACAACATTAGCGCCACTTATCATCGTTGAGGATTTTTTGTTTGATACTTTTTCCTTCAACTATGTTTGCCTCTAGCCATCTACCCCACTCTGAATTAACCATCATCAATTGAAGAGGCTCCTGCACCTCGATCATCCTCTCCAACAAAATAAAGTAGATAGCATATTTGGTATGCATAGGCTTGAGGAATTCCTTCCTTGCAAAAGTCCTAAACAAAGCAAGTGATGTGTGATGATTGCAAATAAACATCTGAATGCCTCTAGCTTCTAACACCACTTCCTTCACCCAATTTGTTTTTCCAATGTCTTTCAATGCATTGTTCAATGCATGAACACAACAAATGGTCCAAAAAATGTGCTTATAAGAACCTTCCACCATTAAACCAGCTAACTTGCATACACAAGCTGAATTAGTCACTACTTGTACAACATTAGAGGATCCAACCTCTTCTATAGCATCCTTCAAAATCTGAAATTGGAAGTTTGCATCCTTCCTCTTCCTCGAACAATCAATAACTCTAAGAAAATAAGAGCCTGTTGAACATGTGACAATAACATTGACGAGTGGTTGATGTCTAATACCAGTCCCCCCTTCCATAATGATAGAGCATCCATCCCTTATCCAAACTTGTCTCATCTCCTCCATCATTATACTCACTTTGGAATACTCCTTATCAAGGAGTGAGGTGTGTAACTTATGATCTCCAGGGGGAGCATATGAAGGACCAACAACAATTGCATCTTTGAACATTTGTTTAAGAAATGGAGAGCATGCCACATGAAATGGTATAGCATTAGCATAGAAAAATTTGGCAACAAAACTATCATCTACATCTCGGTTATGCATATTAAACATGCCAGCAACACTAGTGGACCTTTTCTTTCCTCTTGACTCTCATGCACAACACTCCCAGATTCAGTAGCTATAGGAGTAGTACTAGACATTGACCCAGTAGGCTGCAAATACTCCATTCAATTTCTTGATTTTTTGGCTTCAGCTTCCATGTGCAACTTAGTCACCTCCGCCTTCTTAGCCAGTGTTATTTTTTTGCATGTTTTTACCTCTTGACCAGTTATGCCTAAAAGATGGGAGTAAACTCTAGTGTAGCTGCCCCTATAGTCCTCATTGCAAATATGACACAGCCATACTCTACTCCCCCCTGAATTTTTTTTCTTAGCATCTATGGCTGTTGCAAATTGTAAAAGAGGTTTTTTTGGATTAAATGGGCCTTTTGCATGGGTTGACAAGAGGTGAGAAGGGCATTGAAAAGGATTTTTTGTACTTTGTGTCCCTGAAATAGCCTCATTCCTCAAAGAACTTCCATGGTGTGTTCATGCAATTCCAATTTCTTGACCCTCAGTATCCTCACTGTTGCTAGTGCTCATTGTTTTGATTTTTTTGGTTGCAATGTAATAATCAGTTGCAAATGCAAACATAAAATACAAATACAAAAATGAAAAAAACCCTCCTAAGTTTTCAAATTTAAACAAAGGAAAAAAATGCAAAAGAATTTCAATGTATAGAATAAACAAAAAATGAAAATCAAAAAATAATTACCTAGAGGCGATAGATTTATGTAGAGTCACAAGGATTTTTAATTTTAAATTGTTGTTGCCTTATAGTTGACTAAGTTTTTTAAACTTTAAAACCTTCAAAACTTGTAGCGCCTCTTTCACAGTTTCACTTGGTTGTTTTCAAAAACCTCTGAATCTGCAGCTGAAAAACACAACGCCCCTTTCACTTTGTCGTTTTTTTCCAGCTCTCAGACTAAGCGATGAAGTGAAACCCCTTTCACTGGTCATTTTTAGTTGCTTGAAGTCGAGATTGGGCGATGAACAATGAAACCGGAAACATTATGATTAAAGTTTAATTTTTAAACCCTATCTATTGCTAGCTATCATTGTATTTTTTCACTTAGATTTAATCGATTTAATACTATGTAATTGATTTAATCGTATTCATTCCCACGCCTAATGTCATTATATTTGAAAAATCAAAGGATTTATTTAAAGTTCAAAGTTTAAATGTTTATTAATTATTTTATTTCCATTTTGAGTTTTTTTTTTTAAATAAATTAAAAAATTGAAGGGGACAGCTAGCCGTCCCTTGCAGTTTCTGAATTTTTTTTGGAGTACCGGAAATGTTTCCAGAATTTGAAAATTTTGGGGACGGCTGGGGGACATTTCCGACACATCCCCGCATCTCGGAAACATTTCCGCTCGGGGACACCCCTTATTTTGCCGAGTACGCGTCCCCAGGTTACATAGGGTCCAAGCACATAGGAAGGAGCAAATCCTAGTGTGAAATTGTCAAGGAAGACAATTTATGATGCTACAGCTACATACATTGGCAGCAAATTATTGTTGAATTCTATATTCCTAGGAATAGGATTTTTTCTTGAACATAATCAGGTATCATAACATTCATCCATGGTAGATTGACTTGGATGTGCTAAAGGATTGAGAGTATTTAACTAAACCCCTCACATAATTTCAACTCTCTTTTTGCATGATGCATCAAATTGCCATAGAAGGTGGGTATTGTATGGTTGTAGGCAACTTCTAGCCAACTATGATAATGAATGACATAGAGGACATGTAATTCCTTGCTTAGGTCCTACCATGAGGCCCAAAATACAACTACTTCCTTTTTCATCTCTTCAACTTGCCCCATTGCAAGAGCCAACATTTCTTGACCCTTTTTTCCAAGTCCTTTCTTTGCTTTCTTTTCCTCTCCTCCAACCTTTAGTTTTGTAGACACCATTAACATCCATTCAATCTGCGCAAGCAAAAACATTTGCAGCAACCGTACCATTATGACTGCATCTGGATACCCCTACACCAATTTCACCATGAAGTCATGGTGTATCATTTTTGTGGAGCATTGTGTACCATCAATACCCAAGCCATCATCACCAAGGACAACTTTAATAGGCTTCCTTCAAGCTGCAATAAAAAATGGAATGCAAGCATTGGTTGGATACAAGAACCTTAGTGAGAGTGCCTCCCTTTATTCTCTTTCCTCTTGCATGCCATTCTTATACCCCACAATGGAATCATTGCACATGGTGCCTCAAAGAAACCCGACAAAACAAGCACAACAAAGTAGAAATTGGCGCAACATTGCTACCTATTGACACTACGAGCACTTACCAAGAAACTTCCACACATCATAAATAAGAGCATGCCTAGCACATATTTTCCAAGCCAATTTGGTACAATGCAAGATGTCATATGAATTAACACTAAATTTGCACAAAGATGAAAGAATTGAGCCCTAAAGAATCTATCACTAAGATAATAAATTCTTCTCTCCTTCCATCATGAAAGACCATAAATTTCAAGCCTCTTCTACCATACCATGCCAAACAATTAAAAAATAACAAAAAATTATGGTGGCTTATAACTTAAATCTTGCTCAGTTCCTCTCCATGACTATGGGAGCTGGCTATAAAGAGTTGCTAAAGGATCTTTATTCATACCTTGGTTAGCCAAAAGATCACCACTCCATTTAACTTCCACTTACAATGTTGAAAGCTAACATTTACAAACTTTGAACCTAGCAACAATGCCTCCTCCACATAGTGCCTGAGCTTTCAATTTGGACAATATTATTTGTGGCAAGCATTGATTAGAATCTGAGAGTCGCCTTAAATGGTTAAATTGACATATCTATTGGATGTTGTTAGAGACATAACTTGCCACAAGCACTTCACCTTTTGCTTCATTATTTGTTTTATTTCCAAGGAAGAGAGCCTCTATGCTTGAACTCCCGTATGCTTGAACTCCCGTTTATCCTCTCTTAATGCAAAGCCAACACCTGCTTTCCTTAGATTACATTAAGAATCCCCATCAAAATTCAATTTGATTGCCTCCCTCAGAAGAGGAATCCATGGAGATTCTTGACCAATACCTTTCCCTTTGTTATTATATATTTTAGTATTGATGTCTCTTACCCCATTAATAGGGACATAAAGATGCATTGTTACTGGTAATGCAGAGAAACATAGTTCTTCTTGTAATGTGAGTCTTTTTGAATCATATTTGGTCTTGTATCATTTACATTTAGTGATACCCTACCATTCAAATTCAAGTATCATGTTGGTGGGTTCACTGGTGGTTTATTTCCTTAACTCTACAGAATTGAATGAGCTTACAAATCTAATTAGAATTGAAGTGTGAAATCTTATTGTTGATAATGACTGAAAGAACTTGTTCATTAGTATATGTATGGTTCTCAACTGTTAAGGGTAAAAATCAAGATGAGTTTTTCCAGTAATATGTAGATGCAAAGATAGGTACTTATTTACTGTTCTTAATACTACATGCACTTTGTTGGTTTAATTGACCTATAATAGCTTGAAGATAAAAGCTGTGTAGAAACGACAAGTTTCACTCTTTCTTCATGGTGCAGATACAAAGCACAAGGAATAAGGTTGGATTCAGGTGACCTTGCATACTTATCTACTTGGGCCCGGAGGTTCTTTTGTCTAATTGAAAAGGAATTTTCTGTTCCTGATTTTGGGAAGATGATAATCACTGCTAGCAATGATATTAATGAGGAAACACTTGATGCATTGAATAAACAGGTAAATTCTTGAAAGATCAACTCTCTTTCCTTTAAAATTGAATGATTAGCTAGCCAGAAAACTGGTTAACACAGATGGTGTAAAATTAGATGTAATTTAGAAGAGCCCCATCAATCTGCGAAGAAGGAACTTAGGTTCTCTTCTTTTTAGAGTCCAATTTTTCATCTTTGCACTTTGTATTTTTTTAAACTATATTTGTGTCTTTGCTTATCGTATAAGTTTTGAGAAGTGTTCCACAAAATTACTCCATTGTTTATCTTCCAATTTAAAGCACTTTTGGATGTCTTAAAGGTTTGCTAACACATTCTCTTATATTTACAGGGCCATCAGGTGGATGCATTTGGGATAGGTACCCATCTTGTTACATGCTTTGCTCAGCCTGCCCTTGGCTGTGTTTTCAAATTGGTAGAGATAAATGGGCAGCCTCGAATGAAATTATCTGAAGATGTCTCAAAGGTTGAAATGTTGTTCAATGATGCTCATATGTTCTATCATTATACATAAATGCTTCAAAGTATGATACCCAAACTATTTTTCCCTGGTGCAGGTGTCAATTCCCTGCAAAAAACAGTGTTACAGATTGTATGGGAGAGAAGGGTATCCTTTGGTGGATATAATGACTGGAGAGAAGGAACTGCCACCAAAGGTAGTATTTCACACTATTTTTGGAAGTGACTTATTTGAACTTGAATAGATATTAAAAACTTGCTCTTTTACAGGCTTCCATGGATTCTATACTATTTTTTATGGTGAGAAAAGATTAAATGTTCTTAAAGAACAATTGAATGCATTAATGTGAACATCATGAAACCAATACTGAATCGTTGTAAAAAGGGGAGTTACAGTCCATCAGGGTCCAATCAAGAAATGCCACCTTTAAAACTGAAGCTCTTCAGAATGACAAAAAACACTGCAGTTAGGTTCTGAATTATGAAAAGTCTTCCATGAATCCAGGAATCTTACTTGAGATTTTTTAGTAGATTATCTCCCATGAAACAAAGTATCTTGCTTGAGATACTTTTAGTAGATTATCTTCCACGAAAAAGACAGATTCCCAATGTACCAAATCAGGATATCCTATAAACTTACTTATCTCTAATATTTGTTTTCCTCTCGACCTTGGCTCTCAACAAGGGGAATATTCTAATCTTCATTCTTTGGAGGAAATTATGAGCCCTAGCAGCTGTTGGTCAACTTTCCTCACTCAAGCTCTTTTAGGTGTACAAGTTCTCATAAATGCATGCCTGCTTCATGTATTCAATTAGATTTGTTAAGTTTTCCTGTCAACGATAATTTTATTAGGGCAATAGATGTTGAACAGAAACAAAGCCATAGACAAGTGGTATTGGTTCATAACTTCATTTTAGTTGTGCCTATTAAATAGGATTACAGAAGGAAGCCAAGTTCTTTATTTATGAAATAAACTTACAAGAAAATGAAGTAAACTCTCAACAAAGTTTTAATAATATTCCTAATTGAGTAAAAATCACTATCTCAAAAATAATGCTAACTAATAGTTCAATAATATATCTAACAAGTCCTTGGAAGCTTATCTCTAAATTTGACAAATTTAAATCTACTAAGCAGTTTAGTCATTATGTTTGCAATCCACTTCTTTGTAGGACACTAATGAACACAAACATCTTCATTACGAACTAACTCATGGATGTAATGGTAATCAACTTCAATATGTTTGGTTCTAGCATGATAGATTAGATTCTTCACCATCTTGATGATTCCTTGATTATCACAGAAGAGTGAAATCAAGACTCTATCTATACTTTATTTCTCCAATAGTCTCAAGAGCACTCTTCTTTTAGAGAGGGGGTTAACTCTAGAGATATTCTAGGAGAGAATCGTCATAAGGAAACTTGAGATCTTTTCGTACCCACCAAGATGTCCTTGAATTGAGATTTATGACCAGCTGCAACACTAACTAGGGCCGCATTTTGAAGAACAATATAGCTATTTGGTCTGCCTGCTTCGCTGCCTCCAAAGTCCCCTTCCATTTTTTGAGATTGCTTTTGGCTAAAGGATTTTCCAATTCCTTTTTAATCTGAGATGGATCCATTAATGTTTTCTCAATGCTTCTTGGGTTCATCTAGTTCTTCATCCAGAGGAATTCTCATGGAGGGAAATTGGCTCTCTCTCCTTTCTTTGGACTAGATGATTCTAGTTGGACAGCGAACTCTTCAAGGAGATTTTCCAGGTCCCCTTTGAAGTCATTCTCCACAATCATCACATACTCTTTCTCATTTGTTCTTCGTTTTGAAAGAAAGTTTCTTCTTGTGTCTTTGCATCCTTTTGGGTAGGATTAGTGTAAATGTAAACAAATCTTTATCAGAATGGGATCCTAAAACTAAGAATAAACTAAGGTCTGAGATTCTGAGTGATATTTCTAAGTAAAATACGATTTTCTGAATTCTTCTTTTATTGCAGAATGTACTGAATGCAGAACATTAATGATTTCTATGTCTGCATATTAAAATTGGAATCATCTTTTATATGTTAGGAGATCCGCCTCCAAGGGATGCGTCTCTTGAGAGGACGTGTCTCCACACGTGGAGACACGTCCGCTCAAGGGACGCGTCCCTTAGGGCGTGGGTTCCTCTCACAACCGATGATCATTCGGTTTAAACAAACTTAACGAATAGACACACCCTTATGCATGGCGGATGTAATACAAGAATCCCAAATTTTAATTAATGCGAATTCAGAACATCATTTATATAACTTCGATTTTATACATGCTTTATAAAATTCGATTATTTACTTATTTCCAGAAATATTAAACATGAAGAGTATTAGATCTTATATAAATGATGATGATGCTTATAGCAATCATCGTTTATATCTGACCTAAGCTACCATTCATTAACACTCCCTCTTAGCTAGGGAAGATATTTCAAATCAAATAAGTGGGGATATCACCTTTACACGTGATATCGAAGATAAGGAATGTTTTCTCAAAGTTGTCAAATCACATGACATTCTTCATAACTCATCTTCATTATGGTATGTGCACTGACATCAAGTCACATGATGTCTACCATAATTCATGGCATATCCACGTATATAAATATCCACCATGATTATCTCTTAAAGATCACAATGATCTTCAGATGATATCAAGTCCCATGATATCCATCAAAGTGTCCAAGAGATACTATCATGACATGTCCACAGATATCAAGTCACATGATATCTATCATGATAGTTTATCATTGTAGAGTCGTCACTTTACAATGTCAAATACAAGTGTTCATTATTAGAAAGATTGTCACCTTTCAATAATGTACATAGGGGGAGTAGGCCCATAAAGTCATGGAGTCACACACATGACAAAAGAGTTTACACATTTAAACATCTTTATATATTAGTACAATTTGATAAACAATTTGAATTTCAAACATAAATAACAAATTACATTTCAACCATACCAAGTTTCTTCTGAAGTGCTCTACCTTGATTCGGGAGAGAGGCTTGGTGAGAATGTCTGCAGTTTGATCATTTGTACTAATATACTCCAACTGAATCACTTTCCTTTCCACCATATCTCTTACATAATGATAGGGGATCTCAATGTGCTTAGATCTATCATGAAAGACAGGATTTCATGAGAGTTTGATGCAACTCTGATTATCACAATGAATAATTGTAGGATTCAAGGGCTCACCAAAGAGTCCCACAAGCAATTTATAAAGCCAAATCTCTTTGCTCCCATTGAGGCTGCAATGTATTCAGCTGCTTTGAGCTCAGTGCAACTAAGATTGTTTTCTACAAATCCGTGAGATCATAGCTGATCCTAAACTAAAGCAACATCCTGATGTGCTTTTTCGATCAGTTACACTTCCAGCCCAATCTGAATCAGAGTACCCATGTAGATCTAGTTGATCATTCTTTGTAAAGAAGACCATATCCAATAGTGCCTTGAAGATATCTCAAAATATGTTTCACAGCCATTAAGTGAATTTCCTTAGGTTCACACATGAACTGGCTGAGAACATTCACTGCATAGCAAATATCAGGTCTGGTGTTGACCAGATACATCAAGGATCCAATCATCTGTCTGTAAAGGGTTGGATCTGCACACTTGGATTCTGCTGCTGCTTCTTTTAATTTGTGAAGGTTGGTTTCCATAGGTGTAGACATCGGTCTACAGTCCAACATTCCAAATCTTTTTAGAATATCAATAGTATACTTTCCTTGGTTTAGTATGATGCCCTCTGATTTCTGCCATACTTCTAAACCTAGGAAGTAGTGTAGAATGCCCAAGTCTTTCATGTCAAATTCAGAAATTAGATCCTGCTTCCCTTGAGCAATGAGGTGATCTTCTCCTGTTATTAGCAAATCATCAACATATAAAATAATTATTAGCATATCACCTTTGATTACCTTGAAGTAGAGATTGGAGTCAGCATCATTTTTGGAAAATCCTAATCCCAAGAGATAGCTGTCAATTCTTTCATACTAGACCCTGGGAGCCTATTTAAGTCCATAGAGGGCTTTCTTCAGTCTGCATACATGTGAGTCAGGTTTATGTATCACAAAACCTTCAGGCTGTTCCAAGTAGACTTCTTCTTCAATGGTTCCATTCAGGAAGGCAGTTTTCACATCCATTTGATGGATCTTCCAACCTTTAGCTGCTGCAATGGCTAACACTGCTCTTACTGATGTGTAACGGGCAACAGGTGCAAATGTTTCTTCGTAATCAATGCCTTCTTTTTGAGAAAAACCTCTTGCCACAAAACGTGCTTTATGTTTTTCTATACTGCCATCAGCAGCATGCTTGATTTTGAAGAGCCATTTGGAAGAGACAACAGATTTCCCTTTTGGTCTAGGCACTACATCCCATACATCATTCTTTAGAATGGACTGATATTCCTCCGTCATTGCATCTTTCCATGCTTGATGTCTGAAGGCTTCTGAAACACTGACAGGTTCTGAATTTATGATGTGTTCATTAGAGCAACATAGCTAGAGAACCGTTTGGGTCTTTTACTTTCCCTAAACGTTCCTTTGGGTGCTGCATGAATCTCAGCTTCTTTGATCATCTTTCTAGCCCAAAGTGGCCTCTTTCTACCGTTGTCACCTGTATTCTCATCAGAAGTAGATAGAAGTTCATTTGGTACTTCCTCAGGATGCTCCCTCTGAATCTCAGGAGCAGGTTCCATTTCAGGTACTCTAAGGGAATAGGTTTCTGTCTCACTAGAACTTCTTGCCCTCTTGAATGCAATGTCTTCTTCAAAGATAACATCCCTGCTCAATTCAATTTGTTTCTGCCCGGGTATGAATATCCTGTAGGCTTTGGAGGTTTCACTATAACCCACAAATATTCCCTTCTTTCCAGAAGGTTCTAGTTTGAATCTCTTCTCTTTGGCACATGAATATAGACAGGACGGCCAAAAATCCTAAAATGACTAATGTCAGGTTTTAAACCAGTAAAGGCTTCTTCAGGAGTTTTGTTATCGAGATGTGAATGAGGACATTTATTTTGAATATAGACAACAGTCCTAGAGGCTTCTGCCCAGAAAGAGGTTTCAATGTTTTGGTCCAGCAACATTGTCTTAGCAGCTTCTACAATGGTTCTATTTTTTCTTTCAGCAACTCCATTTTGTTGAGGGTTGTATGCACTGTGAACTCCCTCATAATTCCCGCACTCATGCAGAATTCTTAAAAAATTTCAGAGGTGTATTCTTTCCCATTGTCTGTCCTTAAGGTTTTTATTTTCTTTCCGGAGAAGTTTTCAGAGAGGGCTTTAAACTCTTTGAACCTTTTGAGGATTTCTAATGACTCTTTACACTTAAGGAAATAGATCTAGGTTTTCCTAGAGAAGTCATCTACAAATATGACATAGTAAAGAAATCCTGCTTTAGAGGGTACAGACATGGGTCCACATAAGTCTGAGTGAACCAATTCTAACACATTTAGGGTTTTGCTCAAACTATTGGGAAAGGACCCTTTTGTATTCTTTCCTAAGGCACAACCTTTGCAAGTTCCTTCATGAGATGATTTTAACTTAGGTAAGCCTGTCACAAGTTTTTCTATAGAAGGTAGGGCACGGAAATGAAGGTGTCCTAATCTTCTATGCCAGATCTCATTTGAATCAAAGGTGTCAAGGGTGAGGGCTTGTTTGACTTCAGTGCATAGTTTGTAAAGGTACCCTTGTCTCACACCTATGATTTGGGCTTTCTTGATTGTTGAGTTCTTAGGCCATGCTAGAACTTTCCCATCCATGAAGGTAACTCTATAACCATTGTCTTCAAGTGCAGAGATGGATATGAGATTCCTCTTTATACCAGGTACAAATAAGATTCCAGTGAGTTGAAGGGAGAGACCAGATTTCAATATGATGGAACAAGTTCCAACCCCTTTTACTTGATGTGTAGAGTCATCCCCAATTGTTACATCTTCATCAGACTCTTCAGTCATAGTGTCTAAGTGTTCTCTAAACCCTGTGATGTGCCTCGAAGAACCACTATCAATTACCCAGTTGTTGAAATTGTTAGATACTTGAGTAGATAAGGTTGAATAGAACACAAAGTTCTCAGATTCATGATCTGAATTTGTCTTTCCTACTTTGGCAAAAGATGCTTGTTGCTTTGATCTGTCAGGGCATTTCATTGCATAGTGGCCATATTGATCACACCTAAAGCATTGCACTTGAGAGATGTCTTTCTTCTTAGAAGATCCCTTTCCATTGGAATTTCTCTTTCTTTTAAAAGATCCTTTCTTGTAGGAGTTTTTCTTATTCCTTTTATTAGACGATGTGTTGAGTACATGAATGTCTTCATCTATGTTTTTCTGTTTGTTTTCTTTTGAGGAGAGTCTTGTTTCTTCTTGAAGGCAGTCAGTTCTTAGCCTGTCAAACTTAGGGAGTTTGGATCTTGCACTTATTCCTTGAACAAATGACTCCCATGAGTTTGGTAGGCCTCCTAGTGCAATTAGAGTTAATTCTTTGCTATCAATCTGATATCCAATTGTGGATAATTGATCTCTCAGTTCAATAATCCTCATGAAGTATGCATTAATGGACTCTCCTTTGTTTATTTGAGCATTGTTGATTTGCCTTTTTAAAGCAAGAGTCCTGCAGGTGTTGTTGATCTCATAAGTTTTCTCAAGAGATTTGAACATATGGTATGCAGTTTTATGTTTTGCTAGGATGGGCACTATATGATCCCTAACTGCATCTACTAGGATTTTCATGGCTTTTTCATTGTTTTCTATCCATTGAGATTTCTCAGATTCAAACTCTGATTCCTTCATATTTTCTCTCACAAGTGAGTCTAGCTTATTCTCTCTAAGGATCATCATGATTCTAAATTTCCATGATGTGAAGTTGTCTGCTCCAGCAAGGCGATCTTCAAATCTGATCACACTTGACATTATGAAGAATGTGATGTGAATTCGAATTTTAGAAAAATATGAATCTTCTAGAGCAATCTGATTTTAGATTTGTTTTGGATTCACACAACCTTGCTCTGATACTATGTAAATGTAAACAAATCTTTATCAGAATGGGATCCTAAAACTAAGAATAAACTAAGGTCTGTGATTCTGAGTGATATTTCTAAGTAAAATACGATTTTCTGAATTCTTCTTTTATTGCAGAATGTACTGAATGCAGAACATTAATGATTTCTATGTCTGCATATTAAAATTGGAATCATCTTTTCTATGTTAGGAGACCCGCCTCCAAGGGATGCGTCTCTTGAGAGGACGTGTCTCCACACGTGGAGACACGTCCGCTCAAGGGACCTGTCCCTTAGGGTGCGGGTTCCTCTCACAACCGATGTGGAGACACGTCCTCTCAAGGGACCTGTCCCTTAGGGTGCGGGTTCCTCTCACAACCGATGATCATTCGGTTTAAACAAACTTAACGAATAGACACACCCTTACGCATGGCGGATGTAATACAAGAATCCCGAATTTTAATTAATGCGAATTCAGAACATCATTTAGATAACTTCGATTTTATAAATGCTTTATAAAATTTGATTATTTACTTATTTCCAGAAATATTAAACATGAAGAGTATTAGATCTTATATAAACGATGATGATGCTTATAGCAATCATTGTTTATATCTGACCTAAGCTACCATTCATTAACAATTAGCATTACCTACCCTTTATAGCCTCCTTTATTGATCTCATAAATTTTGTTCTTAGGTGTGTGTTCTGCTTTGATTTGATGAAGCCAAATTTATTCTTTCCAAATTATGTAATGTCCCCTAATTGGGAATGCCCTAAATTTTCCCTAAATCCTTAATTTTTAAATAAAAAAATGGGTTAGAGAATACCTTTAACTTGATTGAACCCCTGCACACAAATTAGAAACCATTTATTACAATCACACCGATTAGCAAATTATAACCATTTACCACCATAATACTAATTAGCTGATTATCATAATTAAATATTAGTAAACTCATGGCCAAATTACTAATTCAATCACAAAGCATTGAATATCCTTGGAGGCCTCAACCATAGGAGCATGGGAGAACATGACTTGATGGGGTGCCTAGGACCCTCTAGGCCCAAGAGCAGATATACCATGCCCCTTGGCCTCATGTGGCCCGTGCCACCCATATGAGGTGGTCTACCTAGGAGGTGTCCCCTTTCCGTTATTCCCTTTCATAGTTTGAGGACTCTCCGAGTCCTGGAAAAGACTCTTGGGACTCCCGAGTCCTAGGGTTCGCTGAGTCGACTCGCCAAGGACTCCCGAGCCGAGTCCTAGAGAGTCTAGGCTAGGACTCCCAAGTCCTGGCAAGTGACTTGCACGAGTCCTAGATTTGGACTTCCGAGTCCCAACTTAGGACTCTCGGCATTGCCTAGAAATAATGAGTATGAATGTTTAAAACTTGGTTTTTGTTTTTTTTTTCATTTGAAAATTTGAAATTGAGTATGAATGATGAAATTTCAAATATTGAGTGTTTGAAGATCATATAACGTGTAATATTTGAATTATGAGAAATTGATAATCAAATTAGGCTCTTATGTTCTCTAACTTCATTAATTTATTTTTGTTTTTTTTGTAAAACTATAGTTTTCTTCTTTACTGAGTCCTAGCCGAATTTTTTGTCGAGTCTATGCCGAGTCTCGAGTCCGAGTCTTTTTTTTGGGCTGCCGAGTCCGCGCCGAGTCCACACCGAGTCCAAGTTTTCCAACTTTGATCCCCTCATCTTGCCAACCATTTCCCTCTCTCTATGGTTTGACCTCTTGTGCTGATTCATTGTGATGGGGGGTGAGATTACAATGGGTGCCCTGAAAATGCCATCTCTCCAAAGCCCAAAGTGCTGTACCCTTGGTACCCCCTTGGCCTCATTGGGACTACTTGGTCCCCCATTTTGGGACTACTTAGTCCCCCATTTCGAGGTGGCATACCTAGGAGAGTGTCCCATCACCGTCCCCCTTTGGTGATCTCAACCTCCTCTATCATGGCTAAAACGTTCAAGACATATGGCAAACAAATATTAATCATATTTACTGATATAAGGAAACAATCATAACAACAATGCATCATTAGTACCTTGATCATCTAATCAAACAATCACAATCACATATATTAAATGGTGCTACAACTACATTATTGTAAATTGGATTTCATGCTACTGATTCAAGAAATCGGACTACTGTGCACATGCCAGTTTAATATTTATTTCCAATTTAGAGGGTTTAGTCCTCTATTTCCTTTTATTTAATTTTTCCCTGTAGATAATCTCTGGTCTGTATATTCTTCTCCTTCAATCGATGCCTTTCTAATCCCTGTTCTTTACATCTTTATATCCTTGATGTTGATTGGAGGATCATGTCTCTTAAGGAAGAGACATTACCCTTGAAGAGACATGTCTTTATGGATCACTACCTATCATTAGAATCACTTCATGCTATAATCTTTAATTAATCATATGCGATTTGCTTCTTCATAATGGTCGCTGCCTTTAATAATTAATTGCTGCTTAAGGTAATTTCAATCGCTGCCTTTTATTCATCTTTGCTTGGGCAATTTCATTGTTCCAAGGAGTCGGCTCATATTAAGTATGTTGGCCTGGCTTTGTAATCGCTAATTTTGCTATGACAGATTGCTTAACCAATATTCATTAAAGGATAACAAATTTATATTAATATTATCCTTTAATCAACATCACTTGCTGTAGCTCGATTCCTTTTATATCTTATTCCTGTCACTTCCTGTGAAGGACGACTTGCATTTACCTGCTTTCATAATGCCACATTTAAGTCTTAAACTCCAATCTGGTTGATCACTGCTTCTTAATTGTTGCTCATGCATAATCGAGTGGGTCATGACTATTCGACCTGTGTCTTGGATTGCATTTTGCAGGGGCATGACAGATTCCTCTTGTCTTCCTGCATGCTGGACATCTTTTCTAGTTAGCTGAACATTCTCTTATTAGGCAGCCATATTCATAGTATCCCCTACATTTGAATGATATAATTTTATAATCCAAGGCTTGAATCCATTCAATTTCCCTTGCTTTCAATGTGATACTTTTTGTATGGGGAGTGGTGGGGGGTGAGTTCAAGCTCCGCATAGATCCTACCATAACTTGAAAGGCCCTTACCATGATATGACCTAGATTTATCAATTGCCACTCCGGAATTTTTTGCAATCATATCAAAGACATAAGGAGACTAGAATTCTTGGGGGAGAGGGTGACTGATTATTCAAATTGGGACTGTAAAAGAAAATTCCTTTTGATGGCTTGAAACCCAGATGCCAATGCTTCATAGGAAGACCTCCACTTTGGAAGAAATATGTACCTCCCCCAAAGACAACATTTATGTTAGATTTGTCAGTAAAGGTGGCAATGAAATATACTTTGGCACATGAATGAAGTTCATAGTCTGCCTTGGTTCTCCAATTTCTTCATGCCCAGTTGTACAAATCATCCAAAGGGAGTTGACCTCCAAAGAATCTAGAAATCAGACTTTGGCCATCGAAAAGGACACATTTCTCCTGAATTCAGAAACATCAAGGTTTATTATTGGTGATTCCTCCGGAGCTAGCATGCAAGGTTTAGAGCCTCTAGCAGCTTGATCCACCCTCTTCTTGCCTTCCATCATCATGATTGCATTGATCTCCTTCTCAAGCTTGGAAGAACCAAATCCAACCACCATACCCTAAAAAGATTGAAGAGTGGGGGGGAGATCCCCTTTGATCTGGAATCATGGAGGAGACATCAGTAACCACAAATTATCAGGCTCCTCAAAAGCACTGTAAATTAAAAGGAATCAGTAGAAAGAGCAAACCCTGGCAGAGCCCATTTTCTCCTCTCCTTTTAAAAGAATATAATCTCAATTACATGATTGCATGCCCTGTGTAGAATTATATATTATCACATGACATATATATAAAGACTGCAATTATTTAAATAAGCAACCAAAGTATAGGTGGGATGAATTATTTTTCCCCTAGTTATTGCCCTTGGTTGCAGCTATGTATGCCATTGGATTTTCATTTTGCTTGCTTGAACAAGTTTGTTGGTCGTTCAACCTGTACACCCTTACTTCACATCAATCATACACACACTCACCAAATTCTGCTGAGTGCTTGTGGTTTCTGTTGTGTATGGCTACTGTGCTCAAAACTAGATTCATCGTTAGCTTCTTTTGTGCCCTGCTGTTGTGCAACTGCATGACTACCGTCCTCAAAACTGGACTCCTCATGCTGCATCAACTCATTTGGCAGACCATCCAGGTCAAGCTCCAGCTCACCTACACCCCAACTTTTGTCTTCAATCATTGCATGCTCAGATTTCAGATTTTCCTTGTAAAATTGGAGATGCCAGCAATAAAAAGAATCTGCACCTCATCAATAATCTGTAGGCACCTCATGTAGCCTAGCATGCAGATGTTGTGCAAAACCTCCACCACATTACCTGTTTGAGTCCTCTTCAATTGTCCGGCCCTCGACAATCCTCAAGATGAGGTTCTACACCTGCACATAAATGGGCATCAGAAATTGTGCTTCTGTTATATGTAGGACTTAATATCTAGCTCTAGTCATGAAATCCATGCCCACAGCCTTCAGGATCTGCTCCTCTACTTCATTTGTCCAATGCCTTACATATCCTCAGTGTCTTGATTAGTGTAAAATCATTTGATCTTGAATGTAGAGACCACATTTTTAGCTGCTAAAACAGTTCTCTCATGTATAAATGATCCAGTGGACATTTTTCAGTGGAAATTGAAGTGTTCCATTTCTCTCCAAAATCAGCACCATCAGAAAGATCTCAGTGTCCTGGTTCCAACGCAACTCGAACGGAGCGAAAAGGAGTCCGTTTGCACGAGTTATGGCCAGTCAAACCTCGGGTCAAACTGGAATCAGGGGCATCCAAGAAGCGAAAAAAATGGATGTTTCGGAAGTCAACGGAAGTAGTGTCAAGTCGAAGAGCTCGTCGAGATGATTCCGGCAACGTTCGTTTCGTCGAAATCCGACATCGGAGGCTCAACTTATCAGCGGTCAAAGTTTGCAGTTGACTTGTTGAGGTGGACCGTACGGATGCTGACGTCAGCAGTCAGTCCGTACTGTACGGAATACAAGTGGACGAATTTGGGCATGACACGTGGCGGCTGAGTAATTGTACGGAACCAATTGGATGACGACACGTGGCATCCGTACACACGACAGCTTACGTGGCAGGTACAGTCATCATCACAGTCAGCGACACGTCATCATCCTACTCGGCATCCCGTCAGCAGTCCGGTCATCGCTGTCAGCCAATCGGAATCTGCCACGTGGCACCCTCCTGGTGCGGGACGTGGCTCTCTTATCTCTTTCTCCTCCGTCGGTCGGCGGTTTTGGAATTGGTTTGGTTTGTTAAAAAGTTATATGAAGGTTGGGGGATTCGAACCCCAAACCTTACACTCTCCGCAGCGGCCGGCGCCCAACTCGCCTACACATCCGTGCTTAACAATATATGTCAGCGGGTTTGTTTTTGTTATAGATTTGTTGAAATTTGGTTTAAAAAAAATGGACGGCCGGGGGTTGGAACCCCGAACCGGCCGGGTCCCAAAAAAATTAGCCACCGCTACGCCAACGATAGGATTTATATCATATGATATGCGGGTTTTTAATAACCGCAATTTGTTTGAAATTTTTAACCAAAATAACCTTTTAAAGGTTATTTTCAAACAAACATAAAATCAAACCCGGATTAAATCAAACCACCAAAACCATATTATCCCGAGAATGAATAATTGAAGGGCAGAGAATTTATAGGGGATTTTAGTAAGGATTTTAAGGGAGGAGTTTTAAAATATTTTTACTATGTAAAGGAGATTTTTGTGTATTTTGGAGAGATAAGGTGAATATTTGCAAATCAATTGGTTAGTAACCAATTTGAGAAAATTCTTTGTATAAAAGGAGTGTAAGAGGAGAGTGAGGAACTAAGTTTTTCTTTCAGGTGACGAAGTCTTGAAGCTGTGGAGATAATCGAAAGAGAGGTCTTGTGGAGATTCTTTGAGTCATTCTCGCACGTCAGAGTGCTGTTATGCTGCCGAAGTGCTTGGAGAATGATTGTGGTGCTTTGTAATCGATTTTGGAGTTAATCGGATCGGTCTCTCTATTGGAGTGGACCCGGAGACGTAGTCACTTTCGTGACGAACTCCGTTATCAAACGTTGTTTGCACTTCTATTCTTCTCTCTCTTTCTGTCTCTCATTTCCTTTTTTTCTGTTAAATCACCTTGTTATTACTTTCATTCTGCTATTTCCTTAAGTTAATTTTGATTTAATTAACTTGGAATAATCATTGTAAAGTTTAAGCATTCCATTCTGCAATCTAGTCTAGATCCTATACAGATCAATAAAAGATACAAAGATAATAGCTAAAGCAAATCTCACAGTGGAAAGACAGAAAACTAGCTCTAATACCATATTGGAGAAATAGATTTTGAGTAAAAACAAAAAATTGTTATGATATTGCTATCAGGATTCAACTGTGTAGTTTCGAGTCAAACTCATTGACCCATGTTTCATGAGTAGTGGTTCAACAAGAACCCATCTCTCATGATATCGAATGGTCCACTTAACACTCATTGCATCTAGGTGATGCTCACAGTGTGGTCGGCCCCGAGGTCACCCATCCCAAGACAAGCGCCAGCTCTCGCCGCATTTAACCGTGGGAGTTTTCTCCAAGGTTAAGCCCGCTGAGTTGTTACCCCATTTGCAAAACCTTCAGCAAGTGTTGTGCCATTCATAGAGATCATCCATTCAGAATAGAGCCTTTGGAACTCATCTTCATGATATCGGTTCATTTTGAGGTGATTAAGGTAGGAGGTATTTTTCGCTGGCATGTCAGTCATCAATTGATAGGAGGGTTTTTCAAGATGTCAAATTATGATATTATTAGATTCAACCGTGTAGTTTCGAGTCAAACTCATTGACCCATGTTTCATGAGTAGATGCAATGAGTGTTAAGCGTCAATGAGTTTGACTCAAACTACTACTTGAATCCCGATAGCAATATCACAATTTGACATCGGAAAAATAATTCTACTATCAATTGATGAGCTAAAGGCTCTCATTATGAATGGTTCATAAGGCACAACACTTGCGAAGGTTTTGCAAATAACAACTCAAGCGGGCTTAACCTTGGAGAAAACTCCCTGGTTAAGCCGGAGCTGGAGCAGTACTCGGATGGGTGACCTCCGGGACGGACCTGCTTCACCTCTGGGAGCATCACCTAGATGCAATGAGTGTTATGGACCATTCGATATCATGAGAGATGGGTTCTTGTTGAACCACTACTCATGAAACATGGGTCAATGAGTTTGACTCGAAACTACACAGTTGAATCCTGATAGCAATATCATAATTTGACATGCTGTGGAAAAATACCTCCTACTTATCAAAAAATTGTTGTTTCAATAGTCACTCCCCCTACCTCAACTTGACCCCCCCACCATCCCAAAATCCGGAAAAAAAATTGCTGTCCTTAAAACCTTTCACCCCATCCTCTAAACTTGGAGAAACACTGTTATTACTTCGGTTAAAAGTGGTTTTTGACTATAATCTTTCTTGAATAATACTTGAGAATATGTCATAAGGCAAGTCCGTGATGGAAAAGCTACATGATTGTGGTTTGTGAATCCCATTGAGGAGGCTTAGAGAACAGTATGATGCTTTTTTCAATGAACGTTTCTCTAAATTATAAAAAGCATGTTTGCAAGTTAAGCACCGTTACAAAGCTGTT
This sequence comes from Sequoia sempervirens, assembly GCA_007258455.2. Lineage (NCBI taxonomy): Eukaryota > Viridiplantae > Streptophyta > Pinopsida > Cupressales > Cupressaceae > Sequoia > Sequoia sempervirens. Next base: position 142,081 of record VDFB02215895.1, read on the forward strand.
ATTCATAATTTTTTCATCAAAGTTTGCATTTTACAAGCTTCAATTGGGCTTCTTTCTTCACTTTATTCAGATTTAACTTTAGGATATGATTATGTTGGTAATTTTATTAGTTCATGCTTGATGTATATTTATTTAATATTCAGTCTTATTTTCGTAGATTCTTCATTAATTTCTTTTATTGGACAGGAAGGAGAGCGTCTTTTGTGCAGACATCCATTCAATGAATCAAAACGAGCATATGTTGTGCCAAAACAAGTTGAGGAACTCTATAAGTGCTACTGGCCAGGAGCTTCGGGTAAGTGTTGTGCTTCTTTCTATATTTTTAACTATGCTTTGACCTTGCTGTTTGTCTATGTCCCTCTTTAGTAGTTAAAACTTGAAGTGTACATTTAAAAAATAATTTCCTGCATTGGATACTGCAAGTCTCCCTTCGTAAATATGTAAGGATGGCTTGTAAGTACCGGATGCATATTCTAAACATATATGGTTATGAACATGTCCACTCCCAGTTCAAGTCCTAGTGTGGATTCACTTGGATTCCACAAAATGGAGTAGAAGGCAATGGATGCTAGTGTAAACATCTTAAATCTTTATTATGAATTGAACTATAATTGATACTATTTGCATTGGATGCAGGTAAAGAACGCGAGCCCTTGCCAACATTAGCATCAATTAGGCAGAGGTGTATTAAACAATTGGCTGGAATGCGGTCTGATCACATGCGTGGCTTAAACCCCACACCTTATAAGGTTGGTAAGCTCCTTCTTACAGGCATTTTTTCTTCAGCAGTAATTTGATTCCTATTAAAAAAATTAATATTGTTTTGGTTTTAGGTAAGTGTCAGCGCAGAGCTTTATCAGTTCATTCATTTTTTATGGTTGAACGAGGCACCCGTTGGAGAGTTGCAGTGAAGGCTTATTACCAATTTGCAATCTCTAGTGAGGGGTTCGTTTCATTTATTGTATTTTTTGATTAAGTGTTGATCCATCTCTAACATGTTGAAAGAAATAAGATCAAAACATGCCTTATTTCTTGAAATGTATGGAAGCTTTGCACTTAATGTAATCCTTGAAGAAACCAAATGTAACAAATGCTGCAAAATAAACGAATTGGAATCATCTTCCATGAACAAGAATCAAGAATTTTTGTAGCTGTAACTGTTATGTTTTGTTGCTGTTACTGTAATTTTTCTTCTTTATTCCAATAAAAATAAAAAATAAATTCTTCTTTATTCCAATTTAAAAAATGAGAGCGTATTCTCAAAGCACAATTGCCAAGTAACAATTCAATTTTGTGTACAGTACTAATTTCACAATACTTAGGATAATCAAATGGCTACTTGACGATATTTAAGGAGACAATCTTTGTCATACTCTAAAATTATAGAATAAATTATGATGTGTTGCTTTTCTTGTTCGATAGTGATTTTTTCCTTTCAACATCTTCATTGATCCAGTGATTTGTATGGTTTTATTGACATACAATACAAAGGCTTCCCTGGTAGCATTGCTTGTCAGTTCGGTTTTGGAAATGTTTTGTAGTTGTAATTGTGGGTTTTCTTATCTTCTCATTGCATGTGTAGTATATGCACAAACACATTTCTGTTTATATATAAATATTGAAATAGGGCATATAGTCAAAATCTAAACATTTTTTTCAAACACTTTACCATTGATCTTCTAATATGAAGATAATGGCTCTAGGAAAATTCACCACCAGCAATTCACCACGGGAAAATTCACTGCCAAAAATCCACCACGATAACAAATTCACCTCAAGGAAAATTCACCACCAGCAATTCACCGCATGGAAAATTAATGGAAAACTTCTAATGTGGTGAATTTTCCTTGAGGTGAATTTTTCATGGCGGTGAATTTTCCTGCAGTGAATTGTTGGCGGTGAATTTTCCAACGGTGAATTGCTGGCAAATATTTGCCTGATGCCGAAGATAATCTATGGTACTGTGTAATGTTGAGGAGATATGCAGGGAACAACTGTAATTAATCACTTTACTGTTGTATTATATTGTATAATTCTAAACATCTTTGTACAGTATTTTTTGGGATATAAGGACAAAATTTTGAAATCATGTAAAAACAATATAAATTAATAATAAGTACTGTTCTATTAAGATATAATGTATGACTGTGCTGTTGCTATCTATGCTGCAAGTAGAGGGACGCTAGTTATTAATCATTACACACATCACGCATGCCGTACAAACTAATGCAAAAAATGGTTCACACAGGATACCTTTTTGAGGGATGTTACTACCGTTCGACCGTTATAACGGCATCGAGATCTTGAACACAGTGAGGTGGCACACATTAGTTTTGAAACTTTTTAAGCACATTGATTCGTAAAAGATAATATCAATGAAATCAAATATGAAAAGTAGAGTTTATTTTAAATATGACAATGAAAGTCGTGGCACCAAGGGTTTTCTCCTTTTCCTTCTTTTATTTTTTGAAATTTGTGGCGGCCATTTTTTAGCATGGCCTTTGGTATATCTGTAGTTCCTTGTTGATCTTTTCTCATGGAACTGGGACTTCGTTGTCTCTTGAGTCTAGGTTGAGTTTTTGAGTTTCTCTCTGCTTCTCTGGTCTATTCTTAACTTTTTTTTGCAGTCTCTTTAGGCCATGCTGCTTATGTTGAACAAAATATTTTCGTTTTGCTTGTTCCCCAAAACATAGTTGTGTAAGGTCAACTTGTCTAAGGCCTCAAAGACTATTGACACCTAGGTTGGTGAGCAATGTCTTATTTAGAGATCCCTGTATCTCAACTTCCTAACCATATGCTATAGGTGTCAATCTTTTGGGCATAAAATTAGGAATTGCCCCTTTAGCAAGCCCAGCCAAGCCTTTTGGGAATGCTCCCTCTCAAAAGAATGAGAAAGGATGGACCATAGTAGGTATTATAAACTTGAAAAGTTATTAATATATTTCTCATGGACTTCTTTTGTGTAAGGAAATGATTTCCATAGAATCAATTGGGAATTCAATTATCACCCTCATGATTTTGGAGTTATTGGTTTGATTGATAACCATTGTCAAGGGTTGGCTTTGTGTGCTAAATGGATTATCTTGTTGCAACACTATATATGTTTTAGGGTTTCTCATGACAAACATGCTTAGAAAGGGTTAAGCTTTCAATCCATTCTCAATATGAAGGAGCTTGTGCAAATTCATAACACTTGTGTTGCCAAAATTATATGGAAAGCTTGGGAGGCTATTAAACCTTGATTAATTTGGAACGAGAATGAATTTAGAAATGGGATTTCTATTGACCAACACTCTTTTTGTGGTCTCTTGTGATCACTTGCTAGGGTTGACCTTTAGTCAAAGTCCCATAGATTTGCGCTCTCAAAAAAATTCATAGAGGGGTTCACTTCATTTTAGATTTTGAGTTTTTTCAAACCATTATTGAGTTAGTTCCTCCAAAATGCTTCAAGATTGGATTAGATGCACTAGACCTTGGTGGAAAGATTGGAATGGTATCCTGATACCCCTTTCTAGAATTACAAGACTTTTAAAGGCTACTTATTCATGAGTACAAGTTTATATTGAAAGGGGGGTGAATTAGTATAAGACTATCTTTTATCCTTTTTAAAATTAACCGCAATAACTTCAAATACACAAATATCAACAGATAATAACACAAGAGGAACACAAGATTTAGGTGGAAACCCTTTTAGGAGAAAACCACAACAAAATATTTCTTATATAAAAATTTCTTACAAATTTTGTAGGCACCAACCTATTGGAGACAACAATCCCTAACACTTGAGCACCAACTCAATATGAGACACCAATCTCTTACAATAAGAGGCACCAACCTCTCCAATATGAGGCACCAACCTCTTGATAGATAAAGTATTGTTCTTCTTGGTAATTGTCAATTATTTTCTCTTCACACAAATTTGTGAGTTATATATGATTTCACTTTGTCTTCCACACACACTATTATCCTCAATCCACAAACTTCATTTATACCTTCACCAAGAGAGGCAACTTAATGAAGGGATGCATTGTTTAACAAAGGATTTAACTATTCATTATTTTATAGCTTTTCCTTGCACCCTTTCATAGCAAACTTGAGTGCTCCAAAAGGGGTCAGCCCTATAAATAATATAAATTTATTTTCCCCAAAGAAATGGGCACCACTATGAGAGGGGGTTGGCTCAAATTAAAAATAATTTAATTTAATTTTTCTTATCACATGAGGAGGGCACCAAAACTAGAGGAAGTTAGCCATCGTAAGCATGATTTTAATTTCATTTTATTTCTGCCTTGTGAGGACAAAACCTGTCATTGGAATGATTAGTGGCCTTTGGCCTTCATTTGATTTTATCAATATAAATGGTAGTAATTATTTTTCCTTTTGCTTTTGAAATCAATGACAATAATTCTAACAATCTCCCCCTTTGTCATTGATGGAAAACTTGCATAGAAATAATCTATGAATGTAGTAAGAACGTGATACTCCCCTTGTCTCCATTGCTCCCCCTTTCTCTACTTCTCCCCCTTTGACATCAATGGAAAAGGAATCCTCATAGTTGTAAGATAATGTAGTGATGAACTCCCCCTAATACCATCCCCTTTAATAATACATTTCATCAATGGCTGGATGAAGAGGATATCACTCCCAACTTTTGTCTAAGATACTCAAAAGTTGCTTTTGGAAAAGGTTTTGTAAAGATGTCTACAATTTGTTCCTATGTAGAAATATACTCTAACTTCATCTACTCGCCTACCACCTACTCCCTTAAGAAATGATATTTGATTGGAATGTGTTTGGTTTAGGAGTGCATCACCGGATTCTTTGATATATTTATTGCACTTGTATTATCATAGAATATGGATATTGGATGATCATATTCTACCTTGATGTACCTCAATGTTTGCTTCATCCAAAGAACTTGAGTGCAACATGAAGTTGTTGATATATACTCCACCTTTGTTCTGCATAAGGAGATTGAAGCCTGATTCTTATTTAACCATGATACAAGATAATTGTCGAGAAAGAATGCACCTCCACTTACTCTATATGTCATCAAGGCTACCAACCCAATCCATATTGATGTATGTTGCTAAGGTGAAGTCTTCACCTCTTTGGTACCACAACCCAAAATCCAAAGCACCTCTTAGATATTTAAAAATTTGTTAACTTCCTACACATGGGATTCTTTTGGTGCAACTTGAAACCTTGCCACCATAGCAATTGCCTGCATAATGTCGAGTCTTGAAGCTATCACATATAAAAAACTCCCAATCAGCGATCTATAAAGAGTTAGATTAGCCTTAGGGGATTTTTCATCTTTACTTAACTTGCGCTTTGTGACCATGGGTGTACTCACAGGTTTGCAATCCTCCATCTAGAATTTTTTCAACATCTCCTTAATATACTTGGCTTGTGAAATAAGTATTCCTTTATTTGATTGAGAAATTTGCAACCAAAGGAAGGACAACTCACCAAGCATAGACATTTCAAACTCCTACATGTTCCTGACAAACTCTTGGCACATTTTATCATTTCTACCCCCAAAAATAATATCACCCACATAATCTACAATAATCAACTGATGATCACCTTTAGTTTTAATGTATAGATTGTTGTCAACAATACCTCTTTTAAAGTTTTGTTGTTGTAGATACTTATCCTATCTTGAGTACCAAGCCCTAGGGGCTTGTTTCAATCCATAAAATGCTTTCTTTAACCTACATACATAGTCCTCATTTTTTTCGATAGGATGAATCCTTTAGGTTGTTCAATACATACCTTCTCTTCTAAGTTTCCATTCAAAAATGTTGATTTGACATCCATTTGGTAGACTTTGAAATTCTTAAAACTATCAAATGCTAAGAACATCCTTATAACCTCAAGACAAGAAACATGAGCAAATATTTCTTTAAGATCAATAGCTTTGAATTGAGCATATCCCTTGCATACTAATCTTTCTTTGTTCCTCACAACTTCAGGTCATCCTCATGTAGTTTGTTTTTGAATACTCACTTAGTGCCAATTACACTTTTATCCTTAGGTCTTGGGACAAGTTCCCAAGTTTCATTCTTTTCAATTTGATTCAACTCTTCTTCCATGACACTCACTCAGTGTTATCTTCACTTGATTCCATAAATTTTTTGGGTTCAATTTTAGAAAGCAAGGAAAAATTTGCACGTTCTGATGCAATGGCCAATCTTCTCCTTATCTGATTTTTTGTATCTTTGTCACCAAGAATTAAATCTTCTGGACATCTAATTCCTTTGAACAAATATAGATGGTGTCTTAGGTGCCTTTAATGGTGTCTTTGATTTTCTTTTCTCAACTTTCTCATGTTCAATCTCTTAATCCACTTATTCTTCTTTGCAACTATCTTTTTTCTTGATAATCAACTCCTTGTCCCATTTTTCTTTGATGTCATTCATCATCTACTCAGAAATTTGCACTTCCAATAATTTTGTGCAACCTCTTATTATAACATATGTAAGTTTTTCTCCTTGAAGAGTATCCAAGGAAAATACCTTTATCTATCCTAGAGTTGATTTTTTCCAAGTATTCCTCATCTCTTCTTATATAACATTTACTCCCAAATACTTTGAAATACTTCACTATAGTAGGCCTACCCTTTCATAGTCCATATGTTTTTTTGGATTTTTTTACATTGATTTTTCCTCGATTCATAATATAGACCATTATATGATCTGCTTCTCTCCAAAAAGTAACTAATATCTTGGACTTAGTTAACATGGTCCTTGCCATTTCTTGCATAGTTCTATTTTTCCTTTTCACTACTCCATTTTGTTGTGGAGTCCTTGCAAGAGAAAGATGCCTCCTTATACTATGTTGTTCACAAAATTCTTCAAAATTGTTTGAAGTGAACTCTCCTCTATTTGATCTCAAACATTTGATTTTTAGACCAGTTTCATTCTCAACTAAGGGTTTGAATGCCTTAAATGTTTCAAAGATTCAAATTTCTCTTTCAAAAATGTAACTAAAGTCACTTTGGAATAATCATCAATTAACAACATGAAGTAACTCTCATCTTGCATACTCTTTGTTCCGATTGCCCCACATAAGTCAATCTGGATAAGTTCCAAAGGTCTTTGTCTTGAAGCTCACCCTTGTTTTCTTGCCATATTAGTATTGCTTGCAAATGGTATTTGAGGGCTTCAAAATCTTTGGTATATCTCTCACTACTTGCTTGTTGATTTTGACAAGATTATCAAATTTTATGCATCCCATCCTTTTATGCCATAACAATTCTCATTTTTTACCCATATAAAACTTCTCACCTTTTATTTCATTAAGGATATAGAGGTTATTGTTTGTTCTACTTGCATCTACAATCAATTTCCTTTCCTTCTTGATTTCACATCCTTCAACATGAAATGTGAGTGTCCTTGGTCACATAATTGACTCACACTCAGGAGATTGTGCTTTAACCCTTCAACATATAGAACATTCTCTATTTTGTTCTTCCACTATCTAGGCAAATAGTATCTTTTCCTATTATCTTTTTTGTAGCATTGTCACCAAATTTCACTATTCCTCTATTTACTTCTTTTAAGGTGAGGAATCTACTCTTTTCACCAATCATGTGGCTTGAGCAACCACTATCAATATACCATTGGTCTCTTTCATTTTGAGCATATAGTGTAGTTTGTACAAGCATGGACCTCTCCTTTTCTTCCATATTTTTGTTTTTCTCCTTGTGCTTTGCCATAGTTTCCTTCTTATTTTGTTTCGGAGAGTCTACAAAATCACTTCTACAAAAATGTGTTGTGTGCCTAAAATTATTGCACTTATAGCATATAACATTATAGTCTACCAAAGGGGTAAAAGAGTTATAGTTCCTATTTGTGAACCCATATGAACTTCTATTCTTATTCCACCCAATATTTCTTGCACAAATCCTACACACAATTGCTTTATGACCGAATTGATTACACATGAAACAATAACAAAAGAAAGAGTGTTGGAACCTAGTTATGTGTTCTCACCTTGGAGGAAAGGACTTTCAAAATTTGTCCTTATTAACTTTTGGATGAGTGCTAAATTTATGTGGAGCATGACTCTCTTTCTTCTTGCTACCTCCACTTTTGATAGGAATTTTAAGGGTATCAATATAATTTTTTAGTTTTTCTTCATTGGTCTTCTTTGATGGCTCTTTGGAAACTTGGTCTCCCTTTGCTTCATAATCAAAACCTATCTTTATGAGTGGTGACCTTTGCTTATTTATAATATCATTCAAGATCTCAGTACTCTTTTCAAACTTTAGGCTTCTGTTCAACTTAGCTTGTCTTTTCTAGCTCTTTTCTCATTCTCAAAGAGACAATTTCAGACTCTAACCTTTCACAATTTTCTTCCTTTTCCTTCAATTGGATTCTTACCTCCTCTTCAATATTTTTTACTTCTTCAACTTGAATTTTTAGATTGATGATCATCATTTTGAATTCTTCAAGACTTTATGATAACTTTTCTTAGATTCATTGTCCTTTTGAAGTTGTACCTTTTTCTTTAATTTCTTCTTTTTGAGTTTCTTGATTTAATCAAGGGTGCAAATAAGTTCTTCTAAATCTACTTCCCCAACCATTTCATCATTATCTTCCCCTTGTATCTCCTTTTCTAGTTTTTCATCATTTTTTAAGATATCATATTTTGTCTCTTTAGCTATGAATAGAATCTCTTCTTTATCGTTGGCAGACGAACTTTCTTCAGATGAGGTACTTTCCTCCTTGGAATAGAAGCTTTTCTTGCCTTTGTAAAAACTCTTCTTTTTCTCAAACTGTCATGCTTGTGGCCCTTTTTATGTTTTCTATCTTTCTTCATATTATATTCTTCCTGATCATCACTAATTTTACTTTCATAAGGACATTTAACACCAAAGTGTTCTACATTTCTACAATTGAAGCATTTAAATGGAAACTTACCTTTATACTCATTGGATCCTTTCTTTAGCTTCCTCACAAAATGAGTTTCCTCTTCATCTAATTCATCATCGAAAATTTCACTTGGCTTGGGTTCTTTGTTTTTCAATTTCTTGGAGGTTTTGAAGGTTACCTCTAGTTTAGATTTCTTCTCCTTTTTGGTCCTCATCTCATATGTAGTGAGGATCCCATGTAGCTCATCCATAGTTAACTTATCCCGATCCTTCATTTCTTCTTTTGCAAAAATTTTGGCATCGAATCTTAAGGGTAGATTTCATTGGATGCTATTGTTTCTCTAATCTTGACAATGAAAAGTTATAAATCCACTCCACCAATATTTAAATAAAGTTATGAAAAAATCAAAATACAATTATTTTTAGGAAAAATATTCAACAATCAAATAACATTAAAAAATGAAATAATATTTCTACTTATACATTTTTTCACACAAAAAAGTAAAAATATATTAATAAAAGTAAAAACTTTGATATCCCTACCTAATAAAAAAAACAAATAAAATAAAATTGATATTATCTAAATAGATTAGATAGTGAAAATATGTGTTTAAATATACAACTTAGATTATGATTGAAATTTGGTTTAGAGTGCATGTCCATATTACATCATGAGCAGTGTATTATCCTAATGAGTTGAAAATTGGCTTTTAAAACACCAACTTAAAATCCTAATAACTTGAAAATTGACTTTAACATACCAACTTAAAATCCTAATCAGTTGAAAATTGGCTTTAAAACAACTCGTTGAGCTCTTTCTTGACTCATAGACAACGTGTTCTTAATTTAGGCTGACTGACACGTGGTGAAATATTTGATTCCCCTACAAAAGACGTGTTACTTGCAATGACCTTTATCCATTTCTCATTGTCTTGCAGGTAAAGCAGCTCAAATTATCGAAGAGCTTGGACTCTGGAATATTTGGTATGTGCGTTTTAATTTTTTGGGTAGAAAATGATGCCCAACTATAAAAATCTTTGAAACGTTTTTCTTTTAAATGAAATGGTGTCTATATAAATAAATAAATAAAAATAAGTAATGGGTACGCCCAAGAAGTGTGGAAGGTCGATTAGGATAAAATTTGGTCTATTTATTTTGCATACATTTATGCAGTGCATGAGGTCAATTGGTGGGCCATTTAGTCAATGAAGATGTTTGTGCAACAAAACAAAGGTCTCAATGGAGAAGTGATAACTTCAAATAAACTATGCTCACTTGAGAGATCCAAACATGATTGAAATAAAACCTCTGAATTAGAAAGATAAAGATACATAGATTATAGAGCATATTTGCATCACATGGAGCTTACATAAAGACATAAGATAGAGTATAATTTATACAAAATTTCAAATCATTTACATATAAATACTTATATTTGTATACCTAATGACTGGCAATTCACTCCCAACAATAAATTAATAGCAAACTTTTAATGCCATGAATTTTCTTTGAGGTAAATTTGTCATGGCGGTGAATTTTCTCGTGAATTTTCCCACCTAGAACCTATAACAACATTAAAAAATTATAATTTCTAAAACTAAATACCCTAATTTCCTTATATATTATTAAAAAATAACATTATTTTATATTGAGTGTGATCCGAAATATGTAGAAAAAAATACACAAGGTTACTCCGCAAACTTAAAAAGGACCTTTCCTTTTTTCTACAACTTCATGAAGTGTAGAACTCATTCAAACTATTATTTTACACAAATTTATCCTTCCAAACCATTAATACTTTAATCTAAATTAATTCATACATGATTTAAAAAGTTTTCATTAACTTCCATTAAACTTTTGGGAAATGTTATTTTCCTTGCACATGATATTTGGTGGAAAATTCAGGAATCTGCTTTAATAAATGCAGAAATAGCCAAATAGATTTGGTCATGACAAATAAATAGTGCTACGTTTTTTCAACGGTGGTTTATCGTGCACCTACTTTGACATGACCTTAGACATGTTCAACTTATGGGCAGACACGTTTTTCTTGGACCCACTTTAAAAACTGTCATCCTCAACGAAAGGTTCACCCTTCAGGGGCGGCGGCACACCACATCTTTCCGGTCACCCACCCATCGGACTAACAACAGTGACATGCCAGATGCCGGTTGCCGGTTGCTATTTCCAATGGACAAGGACAGGAAGCTACCACTTACTAGGTAACCACCTTTTGTTTTTTAGGGGTTCTTGTTCGCAACTGGATCTTCCTTGGGTCCTATCGTTACCAGCCACGTGTTTATTCAGCGACGTTATGCTGTGCATATAAGCCGTCTTTCTGTCGCGTACGGGAGACAAACTCGGAAAATGTGTACATTTCCGTCAGTTACCGGATAGATATTCGTATTGATTTTGTGGTATGGGAAAGTGCATGTACCCCGTATTGAGGGCCCCACATTGGGTTAATGTTGACGTTGTGCTTGGATTGGTCGGTGCACGGTTGAGGCCCATACCTACAAAGGGAGGTCAAGACAGGTTTACTAGTGCCTTGTATTTTCAATCCCAATAATGAAGTTGAGTACTCTACTTTGGACCAAAACATAAGAAATATATTGAAACATTAGTCACAATCTCATCCTAAGGTTTTCCAATAATAATATATAAAAAAATCTCATCCTAAGGTGGAATGGGTAGTTGTGATCTGAAGATCTAGATGATTGCTTGTGAAATAGATGTGATGGATTTAGTTTTGTAGTGGCATAACTGAAAGTCGTCTTGGACAAATTATCATTGCATCAAAGATTAAGGATAACTTTTTAAGTTGTTATCTAAGTGTCAATTATCTTTCATTGTCTACTTAGTGCACACTCACAAGTTAAAAGAGTTTTAGAAGATTAGGTTTCTTGAATGAACTTATCTTTGTTTTATGTGATTTTTTTAATTTATTTGTTTGTTTTATTTAACGAAGTTTATAAGGTCATATTTCTATTCATAAATTGGAGATATCATTACCTTTTTGTCAAGAGCCATTGGCAAAGAAATAGAACTTAGATTTAAGGTGTATACAATTTTGAGTTTTAAGGTTAAGTTTAATTTATTTTAGTTTTACGATGTAGAATTAGGAATAGAATGTTTATTTCAAATATAGATTAAAAATTTGTCATAATTTCAATTAGTATCAAAAGCAGTTCTCAATGTCCAAGTGTCCAAGTCAATATCATATAAGATTGGAAGGAAGCAAAGGTCATGAAAAAAGGTTAGGTCCAAATAGACTAATTAGCAAGTATCTAGATAGTCAATTTTGGTATTGAAAGACCATGAGCTCATATGAGGTGAGCGACAAGAAAAACAAAGCAAAAGTTTTCTCATTTGAATCAATAATCTATAATTTGTAAACCTATACTTGTTTAAAGATGGTGCATTATGTGTATATTTATCATCATCGTATGCTCTCTCAAATATATAATCTTCAACCCATTACCAATTATTTCATAACCAATATATATATATATATATATATAAGATTCTCTTTCCAAGTCAAACAAAATTAGAAAGTGGTTAGTTCTATAAATCATTTGAAGGTACATATTTTCTATTTGTACATCCAACCTACAAGATTAGTTGCAACTATTAATAGGGAGGAAATGGAATACTCTTTACTCATGTCTTAACCATTTTTGGTCTAAATTGTTGGAAATGATAGTGGAAACTATCTTATCTAGTTGAACTCTATTATTTGATGGTAGTTTTGAATGTATGAAGTTGCTTCTTTCATAAACTTAACAATAATTAAATTAAGTTTCTATATTTTTATATAATAGGTTTTGAGGTGACTGACACACAAGAACATGCATGAACTTGAAGATCTCCTTTATAAATACCACTCATATGCAAAACAATAAATAGTAAGTAGTAACCAATAGGATCATTTCACACCAAATTTTAAAACTTTTGTATACCTATTCTCAAATTTAACCCCTTGAACTAAAGTTTCTTAGCTTCATATTTTGTTCTCCCTAGTTAGTCATGACTAAACTAGTAAAAAACTTGTAATAAAGAAGGAAATAAACTAAGCTATAAATTTTCAATGTATTATAACCTAGATTTTTATAGAAGCCTCATAAATTTATATAAAATTGTATTTTATATGTTTTGTATTATTTACATACTTAGATGTCTCATGAGTTTTATTAGTTCTTTTGAAAAAGTAAATATTAATATATCCATTAATTTCAAGGGAGTAAAATAATATGATAGATTTCAACATAACACGTGAAAAACTAACAAAACAAGTGGATAAA